>CM070038.1:9359367-9384795 GCA_036250615.1 Ptychadena robeensis | reverse complement strand
CTTGTCATATGTGTCATATGAGAGTGAGCCTTTTGGAGGGTAAATATGGACAGATGGAGGATTGTTTTATTGCCGGTTGACGTGTTCTGGATCTAGGAAATCCATGGAGTTGGTTTTAGTGAAGTAGAAATAGCTCCTTGATTGGAGAAGAGCTGGTCATGTGACCTGTTGATCATATCACCAGGTCCTTTGGCATGGTTTAGCCCAGATACTAAAAAAAACTAAGGCTCAGGAGCCAAACCGACCACATTACCATGTCCTCCCCCAAGCCCTTTGCCATAGTTTATCCCTGACATGGGCAAACTAAGGCCCGGGTGCCAAACTGACCACATCACCAGGTCCTCCACCAAGCCCTTTGCCATGGTTTAATCCAGACATGGGCAAACTAAGGCCCGGGTGCCAAACCGACCACATCACCAGGCCCTCCTCTAAGCCCTTCTCCATGATTAAGCCCAGGCATGGGCATACTAAGGCCCGGGGCCAAAACCAGACCATTAAGTTTTTAAATTCTGCCCTTTGTCACCTTGGTGATGCTCTGACTGCCCTCCA
Organism: Ptychadena robeensis; assembly: GCA_036250615.1. NCBI lineage: Eukaryota > Metazoa > Chordata > Amphibia > Anura > Ptychadenidae > Ptychadena > Ptychadena robeensis. The sequence continues at coordinate 9,384,246 of CM070038.1, read as the reverse complement.
CTTGTTACCTGCAATAGGTGGAAACAATGCCTAGAGGATGATTGTTTGGGTCTCCTCTTAGAGGCTGTAGTTTGGCTGCAATAGAGTTTACTATCCAAAGCCTCTGTTTATACATTTTTTACAATATATTTTCGAAAATAAATAAATAAATCGAAAAATATATTTTTTAATTTCCCCTACGGGCTGCGAGGACTTAGGACACCTATGTCCTCGTGGCCGGCCCTTACAGACTCTTGGGCCGGCCCCTCTGTCAAAGTGCTTGGTGTTTCCGCAATGGTAACGTGAGTCTTTTCTACAGTGCCAGCTTAGGTTCCCCAATATGTATGATAACATTGCAAAATTAACTTTTAATACCACAGAAGGTCCACATGTGTAAACACTCCAGATGTTGCAGGCCTCAGATGTAGTTGGATCTGGCCAGTATTTGAACATTTTTGCCATATAATATGCCGTATCTTTCTGGTTGGAGAAAGGAGCTCCTTGTGAGGAGAGGTCTCGGGTTTGAAGGTCATCTGTATGCTAGAGGTGTTGGTTCCAAGAAGATTTCCTTCAGCCTCCTGTCTCTATAGAGTGCTGCACTTCTGATGTTTTGGAGAACGCCTAGTTAAGTGTTGTGGTTGTATGTGTCCATTAGTGGTAGACTTTCTGACTTCTCATCCTGCAGGAATTGGGCTTTTGGTATGACGGTTGGCTTCTACATATTGTCTTGCATTGTTTGAGGCCTGTTCAAGAAATTGGAGGCCTAAGCAGATGTGATGTAGTGCAGAACTTAGCTGAAGATGTCACTCTTCAGATATTAGGAGCTCTCTGTTGATTTTCATATAGAGATTTCAGTTTGTTTTTGACATGCCTAGTCTACAAATGGCCATGTATGGTGGAGTGACTTATTTTCAGTTTGATGTGGGGTCTGTTCTGTTCCTTGGTTTCTGACAAAGATATTGTCTATGAAGCAGTAGTCGTCAAGGGGCTAGTGGGTATACACATCCATCCAGATTGAGTTCTGCACACCGGATGAAAATTTCCATTTTGTGTATTTTTTTAAATATATCACCATATACTCAGCCACAAGTGCAAGCTCTACGAATAAGTCCCGGTGGGATGAAACGGGTCAGAGTCCGAGGAGACCCCCAGGGGTACTTGCACTTGTGGCTGGGTATATGGTTATGTATTGAAAACATAAAGACGGAGTAGAAATATCTTCCAGTGAGCGGAACTCAATCTGGATGGAGTAGGAGTGGAGCCTGAGAGACGGGGTGTTGGCAGTTCATGCACCCGGAGCCTCCCAGATATAGTTGTGGACCTGGCCAGAGAGGGAGTCTGCGTGTTTCTATGGGGGGAGTGTGGGTCTCCTCTTCTTTTGCTTGTGCGTTTAGGTTGACAGGAAGTGCTTAAGCCAGAGAAACCCAGACGACCAACTTTTTGCGGAATAGCACTGGCAGTCTATATATTTCTTTCCTTCCACCATACAGAAAAGGGCGTTTTATTGTACTCCTGGTCAATGAGAGGACTAGTAGATCTAGGATCCATGTAACACAGGGGTCCACTCAACATGACCTCCAGGTTTTCCCTACATATATACTTATAACTTCCTGGTTCACTGTCACCTGTAGTTAAATCTGGTGCAAATCACAATGGTTTTTAATGAGACTTTTGTATTTTGATGGAGATACTGGAGTCCTATAAATACCTTGATGCCTTCGTAGGATAGCAGGTGCCATCTTGCACTACGGAGGGATTTTTGAGTCACGGACTCTCTATAGCAGTGCCGGGTTTCCCATTCACATTAGAGAGTATTAAAGTTAGCTTTTTCTTTTATATAAACCCACAGAAGTTTTTGCTGCTATCTGGGTATGTTTTATAGATTTTCTGGGGAGAGCGAGTCAGGGAGAGAAAGTGAAGACCAGACGGGGAATGGAAGACAATTGTTGAACTGCCCCTTTTCTAACTCTGACTTCATCTCCCAACCAAGGCCAGATATATATATATATAATCAGAGCACAAAATATTCAATGTAGTGTTAGAATATGGATAAAAAAAAACCATGGGAATCAATTGAATATTATTTATGGCATTGTTGTTACTCTGCATTCTCACCCAATGGAAGTGGATTTGCAGAGTGGCCTTCAGATTAAAGACTGTTGTAGAAGAAGACGGAGTGTCGTAAAGCTAAACCTTATTATTGAAAGCTGTCAGACTTCTGTCACTAAAGGGGTCTTCTCACCTGCCATGTCCGGATAGATGACATGCAATAAGGGCCCCCATACACCTTTAGATTTCCTTTAGATCTCCTTTTGTTTTACCAAAACCATGTAATATGAGGGACTTTCTAAACTATCAAGTCTACCTGTGTTCAATCACAGAGGACCCGGCACTACATAGTTGTTGGTAGATCTAAAGGATATCTGACAGAGATCTAAAGGTGTATGGCCAGCTTAAGTCTTAACAACCCCATTCACGTCCTGACGGGTGCTAAACAGATGACCTGTTCGAACGCATTGTGGTGACATTACAATGGTGAGACCATGCTGCGCTCAGGCGCCTGTTGATTGGACGGGACTTGAGGTGCACCACTTTAGGTGCTCGATTCCCGCTCAATCTTTGCTTTGCATGACATCAGGTTTTACGGACATGTCCGTTACCTGTTTGTGAAGACAGGGTTGGCCGCAGTAGATAGGTGCTAGATGGCCGTGCGCATGCACAACGGTGCTCGATTCCTGCTCAATCCTTTGGATGACTTTGATCAGGATTTATGGACACGTCCGTTACCTGTTTGTAAAGACAGGGTTGGCCGCAGTACATGGCCCGTGCATGCACGATGGTGCTCGATTCCCACTCAATCGGTTGGATGATATTGGTCAGGATTTACGGACATGTCCGTTTGTGAAGACAGGGTTGGCCGCAGTAGATGGGTGCTAGATAGCCACGAGCATGCATGACGTGACGTCAGTGCTCGAAGCGGCCATCCATCAAACGAATATCTTCATGAATATCTTCATGTATGAAGGGAGAGCCGTAGTCAACACTGCGTAAGTGTAGATGCACATGAACGGTGGAGACTAATCCCTAGCCAAGACTTGCACCAACTTTTGACATAGTGATTGGTGGGTGTACTGTACAATATATAAATATTAATATATAAAATATCTGTGTGACACGAGGCGTAAAGGGAAGAGACAGATTAGATGATTTGTTAGCAGCATGTACCAAGAAATATAAAAGAATTGCCCCACAGTTGTATTTGGATTTACCATGGGAAGGGCAGCTTGACAGAAGCAGAACCATGTGTTTGGTATTGTGACGGTGGCCTTTTCAGTTGGACAAAGCTAGATGTCAAACAGGCGATCAACCTCTGTAACCTCGAGATCGGTTACTTACATACGTGCCTTCAAAGTTACACATGATGTTGTCCTTCCTGCTAATTATAATTTTTAGTTATAACTTCATGATTTCACTAAAATTTTGACTGTATACATTTCTTTACAAAACTTGAACTTTGAAGTGGTTTCTGTACCCCGTTGCTTTCAGGCATGTTGTCTCTTTAAAAAGTATAAAGGTAGCCATACACAGGTCGATTTTCCACTAGATTTTTGACAGATTGATCACTGCGCGCATTCACAAGTTCGATCGGCAGTCCACCGGGTTTTGATCACTCTGAACGATCGAATCGGGCAATAACACGACATGTTGGTTTTTTTGGTCGATCGTTTGGTGTTCAGAGTACATTGATAGACCCAAATAGCCCTTGGATCAGCAATTGACCTGTGTATGGCCACCTTAAGCGTCTCAGGATTGTCCCCATGGGGCAGTTTTTAGAACTCTCTTCCTTGCCATTTGGATGCTTCTAAACCCCTCCATACCGATAATACTATAAAGGAAAGGTGGCGTACTGGTCACCGCACCAGAGACGGTTATGAAGAAGCGGCCATCTTTTTTAAGAGACAACCGCATGTGAAGCAAATGAAATCCGCAGAGACTTTGAAAAGCAAGACTTGGGCTTGGCTGCATTCTAAGCTATATATATATATTTACATATGGAGCCGCACAAGTCTCAGCCATAATTGTATGTTGATTTTAGTTAATAAAACAAGACTGCCACTTACACCATCTGTAATTTCTTCTAGTGCCGATTTTATAATTTATTTTCGGATGTTGTTTTTTTTATTAATATAAATTTTAACAAAGGAAAAAGTTGTGTTGTAGTGTTGGCCGTCGATAAATATAAAAAGTTGGAGTTCATGTGATGCCCTTACATCATTACCACTCCTGGTCGGTATTCCAAAGTGTGGCTTGGGGGTAGACTTTGGCTACCGAGATTGGTAGCCCCGAGCCACACATGGGGTGGCTTACCTTCAGCTTTGCCCACGCTGTCCTAGTCTGCGTCCTGAGGGCTTGTCGCTGGACCCACCTCTGTCAGTTCCATGATGATGTCGGGAAGGTGGGGAGGTTCCCTTGCCATAGGCCTGTGTTCTATTACAGGCATAGGTGTCCAGACGCCTCACATCCCCGGTGTCGATGTGTACGGGAGGGGCAGGAAATGCAAAGTGATTTCATGGTAATCTGTTTTATAACACTTTTTAGGAAATAGTCTCTTGAAATAATGGGATCGCCAGGCTTCGAGATGCCTAAAGAAGTGATCTTAAATCCATAGACGAGGCGATTCTCCCTCAATAGATGAGGGATTGACTGCAGCGTGATGATGTCATCACGCTGCAGCCGAACCCTCAGCTGCCCAGGGGGGCACCCTGCCGTCCCAATCCAAAGTAATGGGATCGGCCAGAAATTTACTGGCATGTGGGATCATTTTATTGGGCAGATTCCTTGTCTTGCCAGATGAGCGCACCCTATTTCTGCCCCGTGTATGGCCACCTTAAGTACTTGCAAAGTTTGTTCGTAAAAAAAAAAAAAATTTAGCCCATACCGGGCTTAGGCGCATGCTGGTGTTTTGTGAGACCGCACCGATTCTGCCTCGGCGAGGGTTCGACGATTGCTTCTGGGCCCGTGTCATCGGTGCCACCAAATTGGTGGGGGGACAACACCATAGACCTTCATGTTAATGGAGGCGGCACCGCATTTCCTGGCCCACATCCCCGGCGTCTCTGTGTAGAGAGGTGGGGGGAGGGCTGGGATTCACAGCAGAGTACAGTGTACTCCGCAGCGATCGCCCATGCGGCAGCTTTTCGTGCCAGAGAAAATGAGACAAAAAGCCCATAATGCCCAGGAGGTAAAAGCTTGCTTCTTGAATTAGTTCAGTTAGCCCAGTGGTTCCCAAACTTTCCTTGCAGGGCCCCCCTTTTCTATTTAGGAACATTAGCGAGACAACCCTGTCCCATTCAAATACAGGATACAGGTTAAGAATGAATGAGAATGCGCCCCCTAGAATACTTTTGTGCCATCCCCCCAGTTTAGGAACCACGGAGTTAGCCAATAGAAAGGTATCACTCAAACTCCAAACTCTCTGTAACAATGGACAGACATTCCGAATTTGACTATGTTGAACATCTACGATTTGGAAAAGCTGATATTAATGTATTTGTACATATACGGCTCATTCTAAACTACTCACTACATTTATATTTATTACAATGGGAGAAACCTGCAATGAAACAATAGTTCAATTTCTTCCTCTTTTGTGTACATTGGACATATAATTATTATAATAAAATAAGAATCTACTACAGTGCGGAGTGCAGACATCTCAAGTATATAACTATGGGCTGAATAGAAACACTGATACTGGTGGCATATAAACTATGGTAAACATTAGGGCATCTTAAATATATATATATGCCAGTGGGTCTTCATAAATCAACAAAGGCAAGAGTTACCTGGGGGTGTCCACTTTCTATGGACTTTATTCAACTGGTCGCCACTCGCTACCATTTCATAAATTCTGATGGTTGATCTTTGAGTCTACTCTTAAGGGCATGGGCTGAGGCATTGATATTTTCATGGCTTGCCCAAGACTGTGTTCATGTAGATTTTTAGCAATGCTATCAATTGACAACATACACAAAAATTCACCGCCTGGATTTAACTAATTTTGGGGTTGCTGCAGTTGGTCAGGTCTAGGTTCAGCAACAGTATGTGCTCCAAGAATGAGGTCAGCTGACTACCTGACTATACTGACTGACCAGGTTATTCCATCAATGGATTTTTTCATCTCCTCTGATGGCACGGGCAAGTTGACAATTCTAAGATGGCAATGCCAGGATTCATCGGGCTTGTGAAAGAGCGGTTCAGGGAGCATGAGACATCATTGTCAAACATGGATTGGCCACCACAGGTATACTGCTCCCCGCGTTCTGATTGCCGGCGGCGGGCAGTCAAACAGAAGGGTGAAAATCTCCTGGTCATTAAAATCGCGAACGTGAGGCGATTAATCGCCTTTGTGAGAACATAGCCTTACAGGCAAAAACGTAAAGCCCCGGTTTGTTCACCTTCTGTCACCGGTGAACCAAGAGTGTAGTGGACCCACCGTGCCACCAAACAAGCATAAACCAGGGTGCAGAGTCTAAGGAACCCCGGTATTCACCAGAGCATTCCGCAAGGAATGGTGGAACTTTGCTGCGGTGAGCTCCCAGGTTGCGGTCCCTGGCTACACTTACTTGGTAGCGACTGACAGTGGAGTATAGGCCCCCATACACGTGTCGGATTCGCACCGGATTCCGGAACGATCGATTCCGGGCGCGTGCACGCCAAACGATCGTGCCGGAATCGCATGCAGCCCACCTGGTCCGATCGATCACGTCCGATTGATCAGGGGCCCAGAATCGGATCCGACGGAGAACCAACATGTTGGTCTTTCTCATGCGATTCTGCACAGATCAGGGGGAGTTGCCAGTTGTGAGGTGGACAATCGGACACGGATCCGTCCCGGAATCCGTTGGACAAGGTGGTATGCTGCGATGGATACTCTTAATTGGCCGATTGATCACACCTGCGATTCCCGGCAGAATCGCCGGAATCGATCGGATGATGAATCGATCGGACACGGAATCCGACACGTGTATGGCTAGCTTATCGAAGGCGCGGTATCAAGACGGCAGGCAGAGGCATAATCAGACAGGCAGTGCTCGGGGCAGGCGGCAAACGGGGTGGTCGAAGACGGTCCAGGGGTTGGTAAAGCAATAGATAGCAACAGAACCTGTGTGTCAGAGGCATAAAACACTGTACACTGTAGTTTTGGACTTCCTGTTATACCCAGGTCAGGTGATCTGGTTGGACAACAGGGCTCCAGGTGTGTTAACTAGTGTGCTTCTCCAGCAGAGGGAGCAGGAGCCAAATCATGTGCCACGATCTTTATCACCAGCAGAGGGAGCTGATCTACAGAAAGTCCTGGTTCGCTGAGGTTTTGGAGTAGACCCCGTAGCACTGGTAGAGGGCGCAGCTGCAGTCACAGATCGCTGGGTGACACGGCGATCTGTGACACCATCCCTCAATCCCAACTTGACACCATTTTATTTTAGGTGGAAAATTTATTTTGCCAACTGAAGACTTGCACTTCTATTTCTGCCCTCTACACTTTTGTTTTTGTAGTGAATATTCTTTTTAGCAGGGCTCCTCTGACCTGTTTTGGCTTTAGGTCCTATGTGGGTGCTTCTTTGGATCAGTAACGGTTAAGTTAGGCACAAAACACAAAGCCCAATCTCTGAATATTCCTTCAGGAGAGGGTCACTAACCCCAAAATGGCTTTGCAACTACCAGGGACCACATTTTAAAGGTAGCCATACACGGGTCGATTTTTCACTGATTGATTCCCGGCCATAGTGGAATTGGCGATTGATCGAATCCGGAATCGATGCAACACCACCTTGGGAATCAAATTTTTGGTCGATTCCACAATACCAGCCATTGGCTGCTGCATAGGAAGCTATGGGTCCACCAAACGATCGACCCAAAAAATGTTGGTCGATCGTTCAGGGTGGGCAATACTCGACTAATTGTGATCGGTCGGTCAAAAATCGAGTGAAAAATCAACACGTGTATGGGAGCCTTAAGGGTTTTCGGTGTGCATCTCAAAAAGGACGGTAATGGACGTTGCAGTTGCATTCCTTTTTCTTTCTTTTAATCCTCAATGCAGCAGGGTGATGGTTTCTATGCTGGTATTTGTTGTGCCTCCCAACCCAGTACAATTTATTAATTGGTCATATTTAGTAAACACACTTAAGCCCCCCATACACCACATACAATTACCATGCAATTTCTGTACAATCAACTTTTCTTCTACCAACACCATGTAATATGAGGACCTTTCTACGCCTTCCAATCACTATGTATTCTATCAGGGAGGACCCAGCACTACATAGCAGTGATATATACCTTCCAATCACTATGTATTCTATCAGGGAGGACCAGGCACTACATAGCAGTGATATATACCTTCCAATCACTATGTATTCTATCAGGGAGGACCCGGCACTACATAGCAGTGATATATACCTTCTAATCAATATGTACTCTATCAGGGAGGACCCGGCACTACATAGCAGTGATATATACCTTCTAATCACTATGTATTCTATCAGGGAGGTCACTATACTACATAGTTTTTGGTAGATCTGATGGAAATTGTATGGAGGAATCTAAAGGTGTATGGGGACCCTTAGAGTTTCACTACCAGATAGAAGGCAGAATATGTGCTTTTAATTGAGTAAATATGTTCTCTGTCAGAGGGAAAGATTGTGCTGTAGCTTATCAACCTGTCATGAGGTTGATATAGTCTTTGAACAAGGTTCATGTATCACCACCAAAGCCTTTTATGCAACATAAGGGGTCCACCTGTAAGCACAGTGACATGGGGAAAATCATGGCTTAACTGCCTACCCTTTAAGATTCATGTGGGTTAGCTACTCGCACTATCCATGGATAATGTCTGGGTGTTATGAGGGATGGACAGCGTCTGGTATAGTCTACGTTTGTTTCTCTGGTCACAACTCCTCTTTCTCCACCTGCGACCCTAGGGATAGAGATGTGAAAGCTGCACAAAGGTCATTCCACTCGCGTCATTGGGCACTGCTCAGCCGGCATAGACTTTGGGGAAATTGACTTAATTGTTCTAAAAGTATTTAAATCTGGAAAATATGTTTCCATACACTTGAAAATATGATTGTCTGGGTAGAGTTATGTAGACATACAAGGTTCCTCATGGAGTCGCCTCTCCTCTGATGTGATTGTGGTTTAATCTACAATATGTAGCTCCTACAGCAGTAGCTCCAAAACTTTCCTGGAAAGCCCACTCTTTTCTATTTAGGAACATTATCAAGTCCCCAATTCAAATACAGGTTCAGAATGAGCCCCCCCCCCAGTTTAGGAACCACTGTTCTACAGCTTGGTTGTGGTGAAGCTGATTGTGGGGGCAAATCCTCTATCTCTTCCACCCCTTTGGCCTTGCAAGTGCCCCTTCCTTTCACTTTACAATTGTAACACAGTGCTTTGAGTATGTTAAATCCTTAATGTGACTCGGGGTAGATTTAAATGACCAGAAGAAGTAACTGATGCACACTAATGATTACTTACCTGTCTCAAGTGAGATAATGTCACCCTCTAGTAAAGTTTATATGTTCTTCCGGAATCTATGTCCCCAATGTCAGTGATGATGCCAGGTACATGAGGGGTCCCCTGTAGACCAGTCAATGTGTTACAAATCGTAACCTCTTCACATCTTATTCAACAAAGAGACTTTGCCAGTGTCGCCAGTCGAACGTCAATCGTGTTATAGATTCACAGCCAATTGATTTTTTTTGAAGTGTCATTACTGTTTTCTGCCACAAGAGGGTGTCTGGAAACCAAAAAAACCCGCAATATCAAAAGGTACCTACATGTCCCATCACTGCTCAATCAGTTTAAGGGCTTGTTTCCATTATACGTCGGGACCCCTACGCTGAGCGTATACGCTTAGCAGGGGTCCCGACGTATCCCACAGACTTTGCCTGCCAGCAGATGGTCTGTTTACACATCCGCGGTGTAAAGGCTGAACGTACTCGACTACGTTCAGCCTTACACCGGCGGATCGGCTCGGCGTAATGAAGACAGAGTCTCCGCCGCGCAGGTAAGTCTATCTGTTACGTTGGGACCTCCAACTCAATGGAAACAAAGCCTTACAGCCCCCATACACGTCTAGATTTTTCATCCAATCAACTTAATTCAATCAATTTTTTTGATTGATTGAAAATCTATGGCAGCCCACATGGCTGAAACAAAAATGAAACAATTAAAATTGGTAAAAAAAATTGATAAAAAAACGATTGGACATGCTGGAAATTTTTAATTGGTTGTATTGAAATTGATTGCACTTTCAGTCGATCCCAAAAAAGTTGGCAAACAGACAATCAATCACCAATTTCCCAATGTTCTTTTTAAGTTGATTGAACAGAAAATCTAGACGTGGCTTTATGTTCAATTTCCATCACTTGTGGTTATTCAATCCAGGCGGGAAGGAATCTATTTACATTGGATCAACTTCAAAAGAAGGGAATATTGACCCATGTATGGCTACCCTAAAAGCACCTTCTTTGATCATTATGGAACTGAGATTTTGGTTGCAACTTAAAGCCCCCCATAGACAGGCAGACTCCTCCATGCAACTTCTGTACAACCAACTTTTCTTCTACCAAAACCATGTAATAGGAGGACCTTTCTACACCTTCCAATCACTATGTATTCTATCAGGGAGGTCACTATACTACATAGTTGTTGGTAGGTCTCATGAAAGTTGTATGGAGGAGTCTGCCTGTCTATGGGGGGCTTAAGGCGATTGAGATAATTTTGGTTGAACAGCCTATCAATATATGTGATTCTTTATAAGTTATCCCAATGCCAATTTAAATTTTAAAACTTGACCATTATAAAAAAAAACATTCCGAAAGTAAGAAAAGGTAGACCTTACATTCAGTGTCTATAACAGACATGGGCAAAATAAGGCCCCGGGGCCAAAACCGGCCCTTTAGTCTTTTAATTTGGCCCATTTATCACCTTGGTGTCAGGACGCTCTGGCTCCCCTCATTCCCTGCAATAAGTTTCCCTAAATAAGATAACACCTAGAGCAGTGGTTGGATTGCTTGCTAGAGGACGTAGATTGCTGCAATAGAATGTTTAATCTTCTCTATCAAAAGCTTCTATTTATAAATTTTTACATATTTTCTTTTTTTAAATCTCCTCTCCTAGCTATGAGGACTTAGGACCCCTATGCCGGGGCGGCCCTTGCAGAATCTTAGTCCGAGTCCTATGTCACATTTAAAAACCCATTGTGGCCCACAAGTCAAAAAGTTTACCACCCCTGATCTATACGGTGTAAACAAAGATGCATTTGTAATACACTGTTGAGGGAACACAAGATCTGAGGAAATATTCTTAAATACTTTGATCTTTTCATCACACAAAAATCTCTCACAGCAGTGATCCAAGATGGAGGTTCCTGAGGCTCTCTGTTTACTCCGTGAGAACCATGGAAACCTATCACTATGAAACTACAAACACATGCTGTATCAAACACGACCAGTATCACACAAAAATCAATGGAAATCATATGTATCACCCAAAGGAGGTCTGGATGTATCACCCCATGGACGTCTGGAAGTGTCACCCCATGGAGGTTTGGATTTGGAGTCACACTCTGAGTTAAAGTGGAAAAAAACACTCCAGGCTGATCCAACTTTGATGTAATGTCCTTAAAACAAGACAAAATGAGGCTCAGTAGTGTGTGTGTGTGGCCTCCACTTTCCTGTATGACCTACCTACAACGCCTGGGCATGCTCCTGATGAGGTGGCGGATGGTCTCCTGAGGGATCTCTTCCCACACTTGGACTAAAGCATTATCCTGTATACATAACATCAACAGATAATAAAATTACATCCCCAATACAGCAAGTGACATGTCCTGCAGTAGACCAACATGTTTCGCACTTCTTTGGGGATCTCAAAAATCCCGAAATTCATGTACCCCCTATTTCTAGATTAAGGTTCCATGGTTTTATCCTCAACAAAAAAAATATATCACTACTAGTGATTGCCGAACATTGGCCATGTCCGTCCGCAAACAGGCGGATCGGACTTTTAAAAAAAATGGTGCAACGTCACTTTCGGTATATGGAACGCACAGTTCCTTGTTCCTAAACTGGAAGTGATGTCGGACCGGGCGCAGAGAGGTCTGGCCAGAGGAAGAATTCCAGACTTCTTCTCGCCGGCGAAAGGGGTCGGGTCGAACACGGATCTGACCCAACAAGTGCCTTAGGCTGAGTCTACACTGAGGAAAACCGGGCGGTTTACCCTCGCGTAGACCGCGGCGAAAGCCGCGCAGTGCAGCCGTCCCCCAGTCTATACTGGCGCGTCATGCCCGTGGGTGGGGGCGGAGCGGGTGCGGATCCACAACTCCCGCCCGGGCGTTGGGGATCCGGGGGCATTCCGCTGCCGCACCGAGGACACGTGCCGCGCCCATTGGTAAACAATGGGCGCGGTGTGTGATGCACGCAAACCGCGACCCACGGGCGGGTTTGCAAATAGATAGGCATAGGATGCGGTATTGCCTGCACATCAATACCGCATCCTAAACAGCGCCCAAACCGTGGGGGGCACGCACACACCGCGTGCCCATAACGCCCCCCCCCGCGGTTGCAAGGGCGCTGTAGTGTAGACTCAGCCTTAATCTTTTTTTAAAATTTGGGAAATTTTGGTTGCAGTACCCAATACAGCCCCTAGATGTCACTGATATAATGCATTTCTATGGAAGCTGCAGCCAACCGAAAGGATCCTCATCCAAGAAATGTGACTTTAGCTCTACTCAACTATGGTGAAGGTTCACTTTTCTACAATTAAGAGAACACCAAAAAGAAATTTTCTGTGTTATTTTGTAATGCGTTGTGTATTGTATTCTAGACGCTATCGGTCATTCTATATCCAGCCACCCAGCAATACATATAGATTGTAGCACACCATGCACATTGTGAACCACCTGTGATACATTGACCACAATTCTTCATATCTGCTAAAGCCTGCAATTTGGTTTGGTTCTGTCCGCCTTAGCTCAGCACGCAATCACAGATTTTTGTGAACACAGCAGAACTCGGAGTCTGGGAGATAATGAGAACTTCTGGAAGCCTGTGCTTGTTGTTGATGAAGTCTTCAACCCCTCTCCATCTGGTTATTGTACTCGAATTAGTGAAACATTTTCCTATGTAAACAGACTAGAACGGATTTTTTTTTTTTTAACCTGTCTGGATCCCATTTCACAGGGGTCACTGAGTTCTCTGGCCGCATCTGAACTGCTCCTATCAAGCAACAACACTGATGACCACAAGCAGGGGTGAAAAGTTGGGGGGGGGGGGGAAATAATGCTTGCTACCTTATAACTTAGGAGGGATGGGGTATTATGGCCTTCTAACTTCCCACACAATACATCATTTGCCCAAGCGGGTTGGGAGGGAAGGGGCATTACACTAAGCCCCACATACACGGGTCATTTTCCGTTAGATCGATGAAAAATCGATCACCATGCACGTTCGCTCATTCGTCAAAACGATCAGGAATCAAATGTAAAAGCCCTTTCTTCAAGTGGGATTGATCCAACTTGAAGATAGGTCAATCGAACAAGCAACAGACATGTCTGTAAATCCTGGTCGATCGCCTCTAGGGACTAGTGTCCCTATACAAAGTATTGAACATTAAAGTGGTTATTGGCCATTCAATCAACCCATGATCGAGCACAGCGTGGTGACGTCACTATGACCAGCAGGTCTCAACCTGTGGGTTGGGACCCCATTTCACAAGGTTGGTAGCTGAGTTCTCTGGCAGCATCAGAGCTGCCCCTAAAAAGCAGCAGCGCTGATTCCCACAAGCGGGATGGAGAGTTGGGAGGGAGAATAAAGTCCCTTCCTAACTTAGGAGGGATTTCCCACCCTGAGCATCATTTGCACAAACGGGGTGGAAAAATAGGAGGGAGGGGACAATACACTAACCCCTCCCCCCCATGCACGAATCGATTTACCGATGAACGATCGATCGCCGTGCACGTTTACTCGTTCGGTGATCATTCAGAAATCGAGCATAAAACCCCTTCGATCCTTCTCAAAGAAAGGTTGATCAAACAGGGAACGGACTTGTCCATTAATCCTGGTCGATCACCTTTACTTTGGGACCCCATCCAAAGTTTCGAACGGGAATCGTTGTCCTCGTCGATTTACCATTTGATTAACCTGCAATGACGTTAATGCCTGTACTGTCCTCACGGCACTGATGTGTGTGCTGCTAGACAGCTAAAAGATTGTACAATCTTCAAGAAAAGAAAACGCTCTCTCATGTGTTTGCTGAGAAATTCTTTATCCACTATCATCAATTTAATCCAACTGTGTCACTGTAAGGGTTTGTTTCCACTTGTGTGGAAGCCGGCGGCACGATTGCCGCCGCTAAGAACCGCATCTCATGCGGTTTTTAGCGGCGGCCATTCACCTCTATGGCCACGGTCAGTGCTGGGCGGCCATGGAATAGCGCGGACCGCCGCCTAAAAAGTCGGTCGACCGAGTTTTTAGACGGCGGCCGCCCCCTGACCGCTGCTAGGGACTAGCCCATAGAACAGAATGGGCGCGGATGTATCCGCGCCATGGACAACCGCGGGCTTCCGTTTAAGTGGAAACAAGCCCTAATACGGATAGAAGACATACATACACACAATAAGCAATATACGGGATTAACATAAGATAGACAGTCACACAGCCAAATCTCTCACAGGAGAGATCCAAGATGGAGGTTTCTGAGGCAGTGTTTACTACCTGGTAACCATGGAAACCTGTCACTATGAAATTACAAACACATGCTATATCAAACACGACCAGTACATGGCGGCCAGTAATACAAACACAAGATTAATAAATAACATAATAATTATATGGTCACTGGGCTGGGATGAATCTCTGCTATCAACCCTTGTATGGGCACCTTTACTTGATTGTTGCCGCAGTGTGACTTTCGGTATTTGGAACCTAGAAGTGACACTCCGCACTGGCACTTCATTCGATATACAGGAAGTGACACTTTGGCTACGTCCCCACTTTAGCGATCTGCCGCGATTACAATCACAGTGGGGAGATTGCAGGAGATTGCTAGCACCCAGGGATCTCCCGTGATTAGAATCACAACAAGGAGATCGCCAGTGAGATGGTCGAATGTTTTTTAACCTTCCTAGCGCACCGCCCGTATCGCGCCGTTTACAACGGCGCGATACGGGCGATCGAGGCAGTGTACAGAGTACACTGCCTCTCGTTTCCAGCTTCCCGCCGGAGCTCTACTCGCAGCTGTTGTCATTACTGACAACAGCTGCATGTGAGAGAAAGCCGGCGCTCCTCCATTAACATGAAGACAATCGCTGCAGCTTTCCGGGGAGGCATAGGTTCTCCCCGCCGCCGGCTTCCCCAGCGGTTGAGAGGACCCTATTCACCGAACGAACAGGGTTCGTCTCAACCGCTAGGGAGGTTAAAAAATTGGAGATGTAGAGAAGGGTGTGGGAACATTTGAAAAAAAAAAGTATGTCTCTAACACATGTAGTTTTTGCATAAATGAAGTTCAAAATCAAGTAAAAATTTTGAAAATCGGACAATTTCAACTTTGTTTTTTAACTTAATTTATGGAAAAACTCCATGTACTAGAACAAAAGTTTTTCTTCAAATATCCCCCCAACCCTTCTCTACATCTCCAGCAATTTTGGTAATGATACAATTTTCAGGGGCTTTGCAATAAGCTTACAAAGTCAGCTAGTCGAAAAATTCGACCATCTCTAAGATTCGCCAGCACCTGCAGGCAGGAAGTGGGATGGTGGGACAGGACATCTTGCCCCAACCCGCCTGATCATGCCCATAGAGAATGAGTGGGCATGATTTAAAAGCAATGAATTGAGATGCGTCTTTTAACCCTGTCCATTCATGTCTATGGCCGCGATCAGGGGGCGATCGGCTGCCACCAACCGCATCCGATCACAGCCGATAACCCCATCAAATACATGCCTGTGAAATCGTGGGGACAAGCCCTTGTGACGTCACTTCCAGGGTCGCGGATGTGAAAGTCTGTCCCCACTTTAGCGATCTGCTGCGATTACAAACTAGCACACAGCGATCTCTGGCGGTCTCCCGTGATTAGAATCGTGACACAGAGAAAGTGGAGAGATGGGACAGGATATCTTGCCCCACCCCGCCTGTTAAAAAGTGCGCCCCAATTCATTGTTTTTTAACCACATCTATTCATTCTCTATTGGCACAGTTAAAAAAACAATGTCTATGGCCGCGATCAGGGGTGATCGGCTGGCACCATGTAGAACATGGTTCACCGTGTTTTGGATCTCGGGCCGCGGGCGGCCAATCGTGTCCATTAATATGAATGGACGTGGTTGACAAACACTGTGTTAAGGTGGCCATACACAGGTCGATTTCCCACGTGATTCCTGGCCGATCGATCACCAGGCGTGTGCATGTTGATCGATCGACGAGGAATCGAGTGCCGCCCACCTTGACCGATCGACCCCGACCGATCGACATGGCCCCCAAATCGGATCAGCCAGGGAACCAACCTGTTGGTGTTTTCTGATCGATCGGGCACACATCAAGGGGCATTGACATTTTTGAATCGATCGACTGGTAACAGAATCGTCCAGGAATCGGTGGCCTAAGGTGGTAGGCACAGACTTGTATGGTCGATCGATCGACACATGTGACTTCACCGGAATCGATCAGATCTTCGATTGATCGCTCAGGAATCGACACGTGTATGGCTAGCTTTAGACTATCTCACATCACAGATACATCACTCTGCATCTCGACCAAACGTTTGTAAGGAATTCTCACTATTACTCTTGAGCTTTATGCACAAACAAGTCTCCTGGCAGTGATATGTAAAACTTTGATGTGACTTGCAACATCGCCCTGTCAAAAGTTCCGTGATTAACGCAGACTTCTCTCTACATGTGTCTGCTGAATTCACTCTGACGTAATTCTCCTATTACACAAATTTGTCTTCTTGTAGCTGTCATTGCAGCCGCAGGCACTGTTGAGGATGTACAGCACGGCAGGCGGTTACCCCTAGCAACAGATCAGATGTTACCATGGATTACTGCATCCTGCTCAATACCTGTGGCCCTTTGAAAGCAGATGCGAGGCCCTGACCAGCCCAGAGGTCAATCCCCTTATACCATTATTATTGCACTCTTCATCTATAGACAAGACCGCGCTCAGCCTCAGCAGGGCAAATTGCGCTGTGCAAGGCAAGTCCGTTGCTGGCATTTTGGGGGCCCTATGCAAAGTTATTTTACAGACCCCCAGATGCTGAATTTTTGAGCGGGGGGTATCGTGGCCAAGTTGTTGATCGGGGGTGCTGCCCACAGGGGCATTGGGGCTCTCTGTGGGAGGAGGCCCCAATGCCCCTACATACTCCGCTTATGGTTCGAGGATTCAGTTGCCTCAAGGTCTTATGTGTGCGAAGGAAGTCATCTGGAACAGGCATTTTCAAAGGACCAGGAGCCCACAAACAAACAAAGCCAGGTGGTTTCTAATGGCAACCACCACTGCACAATCACAGCAATGAATAAAGTGAGGCAGAAACGTAGTCAGTAGGGATGGTCGAAAAATGTGCAATATTTTAAAGTTTCAATGTAATTTCGCATAGTCAAAAAAGTAAAAAATCGATCCAAAATTGTCACTAAAATCTAAATTTCTACTTAAAAATATGTTATAGTGTTGATCACAAAAATTTGAATTCTTTTTATACCAAATAATAAATAATATAAATGAAAATTTGCAATAGAATAGTAAATTCATAATGGAAGAGTCGCAACCGAAAATTCGGAAACAATTTTCAATCAAGAATGAGTGCCCAGAGCCGTAGGGCAGCTAGGTGGCAGGGCACATTGCCTCAGGCATCGGCCGGGGCACCTAAGTGAAGTTAGGTAGGCGGGGCTGCGCGGTGACGTCAGGCACAGCCCCTAGAAAAGGTCAGCAGGAAGAGGAGGGCCTCTTGTCGGCGCGGGACATCACCCACCCTCCCTCCCCTTTGTTTGTTTTGCTTTGGATGCTAATGTTTTTTCTCTTTTGTCACTGCATGGCGGAAGCTCGGCGGTGCCGCATGAGGAAAATGGAGCCTTGAGAGGCTCGTTGTGACGTGCCGGGACTTTAAGGGCGAAGAAGTCACGAAGTACTGTTGGGGGCGTTGCCCCGGTTTAGCTTTGAAGTTGCAAGATAAGGTACCCATCGTGCTAGTATCTAAGGGCAGGTGGCCGGTACGGTGGTTGGAAGCAAGCTTAAGAAGTGGCGGCACTGCTGGGCGACCCCATATGCAAATGTTTTGATGTTTACAGGCTGTGGCCATTTTTCTGTTAAATGCACTTACTTATATAAATACAAGTTCGAAAGAATAAGTGACTCTGTCATTATTTATTAGAGTTAAGCTAGTTTGGGTTAAGGTAAGCACGGCTCGATAGTCCTGGGGGCAAATCTAAATTTAAGTTGAATCAAAATTACTACATTTCGACCATCTCTAGTAGTCAGGTCCAAGCTGGGTCAGCGCTGGCAGCCGACAGAACATGGTCAGGGACAATGTGGAGGTCAGAGTCCAAATGAGATATCAGAAGGTTCTGTCAAAAGGCATAGTCAGGTCCAAGCAGGGTCAGGGCAGGCTGCAGACAGAAAATAGTCAGGAACAATGCACTGGTCAGAGTTCCAATAGACAGCAAAACAAATCACACTCCAACAGTAAACTATATTCTATCATAGGTAGACAAGCCATGGAGCATCCAGTCTTATAAATGTGGGTCACCTGGGAATGCAATTTTCCTGTCTGCAGTAGAGGGACATGCAAACCTGACTTGGATTAGCATACCGAAGCTTCGGTGACAACAGTGGTGACAACAAAGGTAATGTTGGTGCAATCTGCTGTCTGGTTGGTCCAAGAGCACAGTGGTGATGGAAGGAGAAGCAGGATTCGACATGCACCTGGAATTCCCCTATGACTAAAGTTTTTAGACACTTTTTTTAAATCTAAATAAACTTTATTGATCATGTGTGATTGTGTTTGTATTTTATACTTTTTTTTACCTGCTTCATAATAAATAAATATTCTTCTGAATTTTTACGGACTTGTAAGGATAGCCATATACGGGTCGATATTTCCATTCAAATCGATCATTTGAAGTCAATCGTTAACCTCTCTATCGGTCATCCCCTACCACGCCTTTAAAAAAATACATAGTACTCTGCTTAAATTTCCCAACCTCCCCTGTCCACGTTGGGTGACGTGGGTTGGGAAACTGACGCCCCATTAAGGCCCCCCCCCTTCAGCGTCATTGGTTCCGTAACCCCAGAAATGCTGCGGTGATATAGAGAATCGCCACAGCTTTGGGGGGTATACCTGGTTTTCCTGATCCTCACTCTGGTAGCAGTTGGGATGACCCAAACCATGGACGAACTGAGTTAGGTAGGGAGGTTAAATCTATCGAGCAGTGATCGGACATACTGGTCATTTTCATTCGCTAGTTTAAGCTATACATGTATAGATTGTGACCTGATGTTTTGGCCGATCGACCATGCGTGATGACGTAATCATGTGTGGTCAATCGGCCCAGGCACCCTTTATGTGCCAGCGCTGTCCGGTGGGTCTCTCTAGCTGCTCGTGCCATCAGCTAGGCAGACCCGGCAGACAGCATCTAGCCGGCTGTGTTGTGTGTCTGCCTAAAGGAAAGGTAGCTGCCCCCCCTTTCCCCCCTCAGAAGCAGGCAGCTGATTCCTCAGGCAAATAGAAACAAGGACAGAGGCTCACAACCTAGTACAACAAATGGTTAAATAATGTGGAATAGGATTAGATAAAACAAATTGAAACAAAATGAGACAAAACAACAAACATGATACTCACATTGAGAGAGGTTTACAAGGGTGGATCTCTCAGGGCCGTGTGCTTTCCAGAAGGACCTCACTTCCTGGTTGGGGATGAGATCACTTCCTGCTTACAGATGCTGGGGGGCTCAATAGGAACCATTCTCAATAGGAACAATTCTGGCTAATGATATCACTATAGCTGTGTAACCACTGCTGAAGGTTGTGCGCAACTACCCATTATCTTTCTTAGCTGATTCCTCAGCACGGAGCTGAGGAGAAGACATACTTTAGACAGGGACAAAGAATTACAGACATATCTCTTTAAGCTTAAGATCAGTGATTTTTTGGCGATCGGTCGGTCATAAAATCTAAGCGTGTATGGGGGGCTTAACATTTACTTGTCACTTTTTGGTTTCCAGGCGCCCTCTTGTGGCAGAAAACAGTAATTACACTAAAGAAATGATGATCAATCTATAACACTGTGTGTCCGTACAAACATCGTTGTTCAACTGCCAATTGCATTTTATTATGCAATATGATCAAATCAGCAATTGAATCACAAAATATTTGGCTACCTTAACCTCCTTAGCTATTGCGACGAACCTCGTTCGGGGTTTGGGTTAGTCTCAACCACTATTAGAACAGGGATCAGAAAAACCTGATATACCTCCGGAAAACTTTGCTGGGGTTCCTGAATTTCGCTATCGGCATCATCGGTGACCATAGACCTCCATTAAAGTGGAGTGGCATCGCTTTCCGAGCTCAAGTCGCCATCATCATTGATGGCGCTGGTGACGTGGACAGGGGCTGGGGGAATTCAAGCACAGTACTCTGTAGGGCTGACCACTAAGGAGGTTAAGACAGTAATCCATGAGGACCATGGTCTCTGCTAAGCAAGCTGTCCTGAATGTATGAGTGGATACAAGTGGAGATGGGGTTCAGAGATTGAGTGGGTTTTTGCTGGCTTGTTAGGAGACCCATTGAATTTTTATTGTTTTGTATGTTTGTGAGCTATGCTATATTTTTATACTGTTCCATCAGATAAACAGAGGCCTGGTCCTTTCATGCCTTCCAATAAAAATGGTTTATCTGTAGTTGGGCTTTAATAATACGACCAGTCAATTCAAGTGATTGGATATGTCACACTGCTTGGTTTTAATAGACAAAGGTAGGTTAATGGGTTACTGGGAGACCCGAAGCTTCAGCTCTGCACAGCACTGGGCTCTAGCAAGACATCCTGAGGGATAGGGTGGGGAACAGCACTAAGTATTGAGTAAAAAGTTTTTTTTTATAGGTATGGGTGGCTTCCTGGTCTTCAGCCCAAGGGATGATATCTGGAAGCGTGCAGACATTTCAGCATAAGGCTGGGCAGGTTTAAACACAGGCCTGGCACGGGTACAGGATGTTTTAGCTCTCTTCTATTTATGTTGTGTACTTTATATGACTAACAAATCAGCCCATTGTTTCATACTTGAGCATTTCTTTTAATACCTGGTATGGTTAGGAGATGGTGAATGACATGATACAGGAGAATTATGAAGAGCCATCTGTATAGAGCAGTGGTGGGCAACTGAGGTGATATGGATGGCCACGAGTGTGGCCCTCAGCATCACTAAAGGGCCGCACATAACATGTAGGAGCGCCAAAGTTGCTTAGGAAAGCCGGGTCAGCGTGTGACCACTACACATGGTAATGTATGGAATGCCCCATATAAATCAACAAAGGATATGTGCCTCATAGATATTATCAAAGTAGTCTAGCGGAAGCATAGGCACTCAGGCGCTGTCTGGGTCACTCATTAGCTTTCAGGTATGCCAATTAGCGCGCTCAGCGGGAGGCTCAACAAGTCCCTCTCATCCTCTTACTGCTCTAAGAAGTTCCCAGACGAGGACTCATCGGTGGAGGATCAGTGAACAGGTGAGTTCCTATGCAATATGCATTAACAGGTATTGGCAAGTGGAGAACCAAGGGGGGCTGCCAAACAACACCCCCGGGCCACGGGTTGGGCACCTGGGGTTTAGCGGTTCAAGATGGGCAAATGCCTGTTCTGATTGGTGCATTGAATAAATGAAGTTTACCCATTGACTTAAAAAAAAGGTGAGGCTTTCGCTGGTGGGGTCCACATACATTTTGCATGTGATTAGAGTCAATGAACTCTCCATTGGCAGCCAGGGCCGCCGTCAGGGGGGGACAGGGGGGACTCCCATCCCCCGGGCCCGGGCAGCTAGGGGGGCCCGACGATCAGCACGTAGGGGCTCCGGATCGGCACAGCAGCCTCTACTCACTGTCAGCCCGGACTGAGTACGATGTGTATGAATTAATGTCAGTCCGGGCTGATCGACTGCTGCACCGATTCTATTAGACATGGAGGAGATTTCAGCTACTTAGGAGAGCTGGACAGGGTCATCTCTTTACCTTAACTGATCAGCAAGACCAGTAGGAGGAAATGGGATAAGCTCTATCCAAGTCCTACAAAGAGACCTTCAACTGGCCACTGTCCTGAATATATGTGACTGAGCCAGTAGAAACAGACTCTGTTTGTAGCGTAAGGGCCCAACATCCTCTAGTGCAGTGGTTCTCAACCTATTTATACCCAGGGCCCAGGAAGTGACATTGCATGTCACTTCCTATATTTGGAAAGCTGAGTGTCACTCCATCAGGTAGGTATAATGCGATGCACATCTAATAAATCCCCCCCCCCCCCCCCCCAATTCAACCACTCACCCAGTTGAAAGATAGCACACGCCTCCCCCACCCCCCTGCTCAACAACTCGGCCATCAGGGGTCTTTGCATAGAATGATGGCCACTCTCAAATATACCCTAGAGAAATGTAATAATACTTAAACTAAATGGGTCAAACTGGATGTGCTCTGATCACCGCCGCTCTTTATTAGCCTCTACCTGCGGACCTCCTGGATCCCAACAACTGAGTTTGTTGGGCAACAATCAGCCTACCACACTGGCCAAACCCGCCTACCACACTGGCTGTTTACACAATGCTGTTAAAGGCAATGACAAGAGCTTGGGGAATGGACTAAAGCCCAAACTCAGGGGAATAGACCAGAAGAAAAGGGATTAAGTTCAGTACTAAACCAGAACAGTTCACCTTGTCCCTTTCCTGGGACAGGTCCTCTTTAGAAACAAGGGAAACCGATACACCTGCATGCCACTGGAGATAGCCAAGTATGCAGGGCTAGTTCACAGGAGGATGAGGCATGTAGTAACGCCACCAGTCTGCGCTTAGAGTCCACAGGTCGTGCCACTCACTTGAATTGGGTATACAGTATGTGCACATTAAGCAACTGGGTATTGTATTAGGAATGCGTGCTATGTCCACCAGCTGCCCACACGCCGGTATAAACAGTGGAGGATGGTGAACCTGGAGACAACTGCCTAGGCCAATTGCTGTTGTCTCATCAGCACTTGCTACCCTTCCTCGAGCTCAGCTTATCCCCTTCTGGCCCCAGAGCCTCATGGGACATAGAACAAAAGGGGACAGCACCTGACCTAGCTTGTGTGACTACAGTATCAGAACTCCCAACTCCATTACCTTCCACCTGGGAGGTTTGTGATTTTCTCCCCACCTCTGCCTTCTCCATGGCCTTCTGTTGAACTCTCCATAATGTAAATACACAGCAGTGTGACTGGAACTGATGGTCACAGAAGGGGTTCCAATCCAAGATGTCAAGTATGGTTATGTTGCAAACTTGTGCTCAAGAGATATGAAAGATTCAAACAGTGGTTCTCAACCTGTGGGTCAAACAACCATTTCACAGGGGTGCTCTGAAAGCATCAGAGCTGCTCCCAACAAGCAGCAGTGCTGATGCCCACAAGCGGTGTGGGAAGTTAAAGGGAGATAAACGTTAGGAGGGATAGGGCATTACTCTCTCTCCTAACCTCCCACCCAGCACATCAGTTGCTGAAACTACCAGTATTTGGAAAATGGAAGTGACAATCTTCACCCGCACTTCTGCATTCCAAATACAGGAAGTGACACTTTGTGATGTCACTTCCGTCGCTGCTAATTTAAAAAGGTTGAGGACTACTGGGTTAAAATATCAATTTTTAGTTTTAATTATTCTTTATATCCACCCAAATTAGCTCTCCTGTCTGTGAGTGACAGATCTCCGGCAGGAACAGAACATTCTATACGGGAACCTCCTCCCATGTGTTGTTGCCTTGTTTGTTTTTTGCCACCTCAGGCGATCCAGTCTGCGCGGAGAAGGAGTGTCTCGCCCCAGCCCCGTCTCCCTGCCCTGCAGACATATTATGTGTCTCAGGCGGGCGTCATTCTCTGACCTCCTCACCAATCATTACCTGAGGTGTCTGATTCACCAGAGATTTCCTGTCTGTAACCCGCACAGCTCCATCACTCACTCACTGAACTAATACAGCAATTACTTCTCTTCACTAAAGTTACAGTTATCTACTAACTTCCTAGACAGCATCAAAGCATAAAAAGTCTATTTCACACAGAGGATGGGTGTCATTATTATTATTATTAAGTTAACCTCCCTAGCGTTCAGACCATACCAAGTATTCTGCTTTGATTTTCTGACCTCTCTTTTCCCCTCTTCATATTGATGACACTGTGGATGTGAGGAGGGAATGTGGCATTGTCTGCTTAACATGTCAACTGGGCAGACCTGTCATGATCAGGGATCCGGTAAAATGAACGGAAATGAAATCTGTGACTTTCCCGGCCAAATAGGAAGGTTGACAGGCATGCAACTAAGGCAGACCCGGAACAATCATGAAGTTTGCCAACGCCGGGCTTTCGGGTAGCTTCGGGTGAGTTTGTGTTTGTAAAACTGTCCTGTCAGTACTGCACTGAACGAGATGGAGCCGTCCGGCGAAGATCAGAGCCCCGGCAGCGCAGATTTACCATTCCTTGCTGCTACAGTGGCTCCGATATAGAGGACGACGGATCCGGAGCTCTGACTGTGGAGACAGTCCTGTCAAAGCCCCATTGCTTTCAATAGGCGGCTCATGCACTCCACCTTAATCCCTCCTTAATGGTTAAGCTGGACATAGACGTCT
>CM070038.1:9326725-9355449 GCA_036250615.1 Ptychadena robeensis | reverse complement strand
GCAGCTCAGCCTCTGTTGTTGGTGGACCTTGTCCCGGCCCTGAATAGACTTGAGCACAATCGAGCAACGTGCGCATTCATGGTGGATCTGGAATGGACATGTCCCCAATTCTTAGATTAAGTGTCCCCGTCTAAAGTACGGGTATGTCTCCTTAGCTCCGCCGGAGAGCCGTCAGGGCTGAGGACACAGTCTGTCTGCAGCTGCCTGCTTCTCTCTCTCTCAGAAGCTGTGAGGGGAAAGGGGAGGAGCTAGCAGCTCACAGACAGTCTGTGACATCGCAGCCTGTTCTCACGGCAGGGTCCCTAGATGCTGTTTGCCGGGTGCTCGGGCACTGACGGCAGCCCAAGCAGCTGGGGGGACCTGACGAACAATGCTGGCACACAAAGGATGCCCAGCTACTTGTGATGACATCATCACGCATGGTCGATCGTCCAAAACATCAGGTCCCAATCTAAACATATATGGGGAAGCTTTAGATCAGTTTGGCGCAATAAAACTTTAAGCGATAGATGTCCCCCTTGATTTTCCGGCCAATCGGCCGCGCACTGGTGGGAATCTAAGCGAGTATGGGGGCTTTAGCTTTAGATAACCGTTAACCACTACTTGGGAGCATTTTTACCACACACGTGGGACTAGGTACCAGATAATGTGATCCATGATTGGGTGATAGACCAGCCAACGAGCATGCCAGAGGCTCAGCACATCCACCGGAATTAGCTGTAGGGTGATACCCGTAATGGAAACCTCGGCGAATCCCACTTGTCTCCTTCTTCTGTTATCCTGACACCCGAGATTATTACTCTTCATGTATATGGATCTCACTTGAATCACTTGCGTCTACAAGGGTGGGTCGGCTATTACTGCATATAATGTGAGAGGAGCTGCTCTTATTGGATCGCGCCTAATGGCACTGGAATGTTCTCATGCCTCAGCTTGAGTTTTACCTCCGTAGAATTACCTCACAGAATGATTTCCAAACGGCTGATCCTCCACATAAGGCTGAGCTTGTAAATAATAAATCTGTAACCCGCGTTCATCAGGATTATCACTTAGGAAGAATGACATAGGCAGGGGCGCACATAACTCTTAGTGAGCTCCTCAGATGAGTACCAGGAGATGGTGTGTGGTACTCACCCCATATTTAGGGTGGTCTCCCTCACTTTCCTTTGCCTCCACCTCCTGCGTGGTAGGTTCTACTGCAGATGGACCTCCCTGTTCCTGATTGATCCTCCGATTAGCTGTCTCCATCCACAGGTCACCAGCTGGCTTTGGGTCACATGTAACTCTCACAATACAACACGTCTGAACCCCCAGATCTCATACCTCAGTAGTACAACCCTTCAATTTCTGGGTTATTAACTAACCCTTGCAGTCCAAATGTCAACCTTTCATAGTCATATTCCAGTTGTCAAACAGTGCTTTTCTCTTGTCAGATTTTACCCTTTCATATGTCTACTCTGACCTTCATTCCCCAGATCTCCAACACACTTAGAAGTAAATTTTTTTGGGGGATTAGTAATTCACAACTGGGAAATCCTACTGTCCCAATTTCACACCCCTAACATTTTATAGTTATAGTAATGCTTTCCTGCAGTTATCCAAGTGACATACGGTAAATTGTATACATTTAACAATAAAAACTGAAAGAATTCTGGTAATCTAAAAAAAATTACTTTTACAGTAGTGTATACATGATAAAGTCAAGTTGTACAGCTATTTAATGTGTTTGAGCCCAAGGCCATGCCTCCACGACGTTATTGGGTCTGTCTGCAGCCCCGGCGCTAATTGCATTTCTTGGCGGGGATGCCGACAGACCCGATCCACATAACCTGCCTACAGCACCGGCTGTTCCCAGGGTGTTCTGCTGCTCTGCCGGCCGGAAGGTCAAAGTAGTGCAGTATATCAACCTTCGAACAGTGGACCGGCTTATTACGTGGGAACAGCCGGTGCTGTAGGCAGGTAATGTGGGTGGGGTCTGTCAGCATCCCTACCAAGTAATATGCTGTGTATTTGAATTTGCCCTCTCTGTATTTCTAGTGAAATCACAGAATTTTTTGCACTATAAGACGCACCCCATAGTTTTGGAGAGAGACACAGCCATTCAGACATAAAGTGAATGTACAGGATGTTCCAGCAAAGTAGGCAGGACTGGTCCATGCACTATTTACTTTATATCCCTCCAGCCAAAGCCCAGTGCCAGGTCTGGCAGGCCTGAAACTTTAGCATGTGTCTTTACACTATCAGCACCTATTCTCTGAACACACTGATCAACTATTGGAGAGACTCATTTTACAATCTGGCGCTGAACAACTTACCCATGAGCAGCTATTTACATATGGGAGGAGATATGAGACTTTGTCGCAGAATGTCTTTATTGCAATGTAAGTTGTTAATGTAAATACACAACTCATGCTATCTAATTGTAAAATGTGTCTCTCCGTAAGTTGGTCAGTGTGTTCAGAGAACGGGTACTGCTAGTGCTAATGCAGATCTCTTCTTGGCTATTATTTTTGGCTTGGCTGGAGGGAAAGGAACATATATTTTAGCCTTGTGGGATGCAGAGCTATTGCTCCCAGGATGGTTGGGATTAAAAACAAAATATAAAAAAATTAACAAAAGTTTCTCATTGGACCATAAGAAATATCCTTAAGGTTAGTCTCCTGCTGGTTGGGAGTCAATGATCAGCTGATGCACATTGAACCTTAATTTTGAACTTTTCACATAGAAGTCATGTCATAGAAGACTGTACATTTGTACATTTTAATCATTGTTCCTAACACTGTTTTCTGTCGTTTTCAGTCCATGCCTCGGTTTGCAATTGTAACGGACGGTCCCAGCGCTGCGTGTTCGATGCGGATCTGCAGGCTCAGACTGGTTCTGGTTTCCGCTGTATAGATTGTACTGGAGGAACAGATGGACCCCACTGTGAGCGATGCAAGGAGGGGTACTATCCACAGCCTGGGGGAACCTGTACACCCTGCCAATGCCACATTAGAGGTATGTATTCACCTATATAGGCCATGACTCCTCTGAAAATATAGGATTAGGTGTAGAAAATATACTAAGCATAGAAAATGTATTTAGCCAATACAGGTTTGTATTGTATTGTAGTAAGCTTTTTTTTAAAAACTCGACCAAGTATTGGTAGTCCACCCCCTTCACCATTTGCCCTGGATTGCTGAAGTAAATAAAGTGAAATAAATATATTAAAAAGGTTATACCCCCCAAAATTTGAGTTTTTTTAAATCGCCGCCTATTCTCTATTGGGAAGAATTATCATGTTGAGGTAAATGTTTTGCACAATTTACCATGTGTACATTCCATCCAATTCTTCTGGTGGCAAATTTTAGATTTTTTGGATGTTGAGCAGGGGGGGGGGGGGGCTAGTCGCACATGCAAGGGGGGTGCTAGAGGCCGCCCGTGCAGGGGTCCCAGGGCTCTATGCTTAGCATAGAGGGTGAAATGACCCTGCAGATGGCAATGGGTAGTAAGGGAAAACTTACTACCCTTTGCCAAAAACCAACAAACCAAAAAATAACTGTTTAATAACTATTCTCTTCCAATGCTCCCTTCATATGCTAGAGAAGCAAGGGGAACAAGAGTACAATTCCCTTAGTTTTTGGCCATTGGATACCTCTTGTTCTGGTGATAAGGCTGACATTTTGGATTTACACTCTCAGTGAGAACTGTCATCAAAACAGACAGTGAGAATCTACCTAGCTAGGACATAGACAGCATATCCCCCCCCAACATTTGGCTACAAATACTTTAATGCAGAATACTTCCAAATGACTAATGGAGATTGTATATGAGATAGTTAGCACATGGACACTTTAACTTCCATCTTGTTGACTACTCATCCTACTTCCAATAAGAAAAGGCGTGCAAATGATTTGATTATAATGTCATTTATTTGACACTTACAGGCTCTCTGGATACCCAGTGTGATAACTATGGACGGTGCAGCTGTAAGGCCGGGGTGATGGGTGAGAAGTGTGATCGATGCCAGCCTGGTTTTCATTCACTTACTGACGGTGGCTGCAGGTAAAAACTAAAACCATGAAAAGTTGGCAGATTTTTGTCTAGTTTGTCTAACTGGAGTCTAGCTAGCAGTATATGATGCAGGTTAGATGTCTAGCCATAGACAGATCACAGATTCACTTGTTGATTTGATCATAATGGGAATTAAAATAACAATCACCAATTGAACATTGATGGTTTGTACCACCACACAGTGTCATAGATTCACAGTCGATCTTTTTAAAAGCGTCATTACCGCTTTCTGCCACAAGAGGGCGCCTAGAAACAAACAACGGCAGGTAAACAATTGAATGAAAGTTATAGACATGTCTGATCACTTCATGAGCGATTTTATATTCCAGTTCGATGACTTGTGGTCAATCTTACTAGGCCAGTGGTGGGCAACTGAGTTGATATGGAGGGCCACAAGTGCGCCATTCATGTCTATGGTCGCGATCAGGGCTGAAGAATCGTGTCCGCCACTGGACAGGTCTGTCTTCTGGCTTCATCCACCTATCCGCATCTGAATCGGGTGATGCTCCTCCCCTCCGCGTCACATGATTCAGATGCTGCTGGTTGGGGACGCACGGCATAGGAGGCATCAGCGATGACATCTAATTTCCCATGCTCCTTTGGGGCCACCGTGGCACATTGTCATAGGGGAGGTGGAGTGTGGTGGAATATTGAAAGATTTACCAGGTAAGTATTTATTTATTTTACATTTAACCTCTGATCTACCTCTGGTGCGGATAATAGAAGGCAGAAGGTGGTAGGTCCACTTTAATAACTCTCTATTTTCTCACCACCTTTAGGCGCCAGGGCTGCTTTTGTAACCCAGATGGCAGCAGCCAAAGCTGTGACCAGAATGGCAAATGTGTTTGTAAACCCAACGTTGCTGGAGAGAGTTGTGACAGGTAGGTGGATCCTTACGCTCTGCTATATGACATATACAGTAGCTATATGAAAACATTATACTCAGGGGTGCACATAACTTTTTTAGTGAGCTCCTCAGGTGAGTACCAGGAGATGGTGTTTGGTACTCACCCCATATGTAGGCTGGTCTTCCTCCTCCCTGTACCTGATTGATCCTCCGATTAGCTGTCTCCATCCACAGGTCACCAGCTGGCTTTGGGTCACATGTATCTCTCACAGTACAGCACCATTCGAACCCCCAGATCTCATACCTCAGTAGTGCAACTCTGACATTTGCATAAGCTGAGAGGTATATGTTAAAGTTGAGCCTCAAGGTTTAGTAGAGTTGTACTGGTTCTCCTCTAGGGGTAGAGAGAATCCTATTTTTTGTTTAGATGAAGTAAAATAAACTAAGCATTTATATATGGTTTTATCTAAAAATGTTGATGGGTGAGGGGTGGGGGTTGACCAGGGAATGTAAAAAATGTGTGTAAATCCATAGTTGTGTTGATGTCTCCTCTAGATGTAAGCCGGGATATTACGACCTACAAGGCGGCCGGCCAGAAGGATGCTTGCAGTGCTTCTGTTATGGTCACTCGTCCACGTGTCACAGCTCCACTGACTACAGCATGAACCTCATCACATCTCACTTTGATAAAGGTGAGTTATGATACAATTGAAATACATACTTTTCAAGTGATGACAAATGTGGCTTATATTCGAGTATATACGGTAATTGGTGTTAGCTCAACTCAGCTTGAGTTTCCTATATACTGCTCTATTGTGAGATTACTATATATTCAGTGTATTATCTCAGCGTGAGCCCCCACTACACTTCACTATACCATTGTGAGGTTCCTCATGTATTGTGTATGTCATTGTTGTATAAACTTCCTCTACAGCATTTTATAACAGGAAGCCCAGTTTCCTATTTCCCCACTGATATAAGTCAGCTGCTTAGGACAAGTTTATCTCTTGACGTCTGACTAAATGGGCACACACAGGCCGATCGTTTATAATTTGAATTCCTTTCCCTAAATATCATTTAAAAGGTTGCCATTGTCATATAGCGTTGGAGTTGTAGTGTAGTAAAAATACATTTTAATCTGTATATATGTTTTGTATACAAATTTGTATAGTAGGTGGTAAATACAAGATGTGTAAATTGCGTGTATAGCTTTAAGAGAACTATATAGTAGCTGCCTGAAGTTTGGAAGGTGAGGTCATGGTTCTTTTTCCCACTCTTTTGAGTTAGTTATCTTCCCAGCAACTGTAAATCCCCTCCCTCTAGGCAAAGGTTATATATTTAGATAGTTATCTGCACAGCAGCTGGAACACCCATCCCTCTAGGCACAGGATATATATTTGTTTTCCCAGGTATTTAGGGCTTACTGGCTGTTAAGCCACGGCTTACCTTGGAGCAAGGTGCTCCTTCTCTCTGGGTTTCCCGACATCCACTCAGCAAGTGCTGCAGGCTGCCTCACCACCCATCACAAATGACATGGATCCCCTTTTGGACCAGGCCATATTGCACCTGAGGAACTACAGATACCAGCAGACTCCCCACCCATGCCAGGACCAGGCCATATTGCACCTGAGGAACTACAAATACCAGCTGACTCACCACCCATGACGAATGACAGGGGTCCCCTTTTGGACCAGGCCATATTGTACCTGAGGAACTACAGATACCAACTGACTCCCCACCCATGTCAGGACCAGGCAATATTGCACCTGAGGAACTACAGATGCCAGCTGACTCACCACCCATGATGAATGACAGGGGTCCCCTTTTGGCCCAGGTCATATTGCACCTGAGGAACTACAGATCCCAGCCGCCTCCACTGTACCATCTGTCATCTTCACTATTCTGGCTAAGAGAGCCTCAGCCTCCACACCTTCCAGCAGCTGGTAGTGACTGTTTGCAACATAGACCCTATGCTTGAATTCCATCCCTACCTATGGGTGATAGTGAATTTGGACTTGTCGTAAAAAGTTAACCCCTAACCAGCTTGTGTGGACAATCGTTTAATGTGTGCCAGTTGTGATCTGAGCATAGACATCCTAAAAATCCAAAAAGAATCTGGTTGCTCCGGCGCAGTTACCCCAGGCAATGCTACAGAATAATGCCCCTTTCCTCCTAACTTCCCCTTCCACCCCGGCCATCATTTCAAGGTGGGAAAATTGGAGGGAAGGGACACTCCTGATGTCTCTCCTCCTGATCATGCTGGATGTGGCTCGAACTCCTGATCATGCTGGATGTGGCGCCAAGAAGTCTCACTTTCTGTATTTGGAATACAAATGTTACTTCCAAGGTCACAGATCTATAAAGGTTGAGAACCTACTGAAGTGCATTAAGGGCCTTTTGTTATATTAACATTTTCTGCTGGCTCTACACTCTATAAATATTATTCTCTTTACACTTCCTATAGATGTAGAAGGTTGGACGGCTGTGATGAAAGAGGGTTCCCCAGCCTCAGTCCCCATCCGGATGTCTCGCCACCACAAAGAGGTGTATCTTGCGTCCCGACAGCTGGAGCCCTTCTATTTTAATGCCACAGGTAAGGATACCATTGTCACATTATTTAGTAAAAATGAAGGACTAATTACTTCTATGAGCCAACTGTACATGAATCATATAATTATAAACAGAGCTGTTTCTATTGCTATGTGCAATATGCGTGTGCATAGGGCCTCCGGCACCCTCCCTCCCTGACAAGTGGCATGCCCGTACAGTTCAGGGAGAGAACTGCTTGCTTGTCAGCGATCACTCTGGTCTGCTGATGGGGCGGGTGGGGGGTGGTGGGGTGAGGTATTGGTGAGGGGGAGTAAGGAGGAGCAGCATGCCTGTACAGTTCTCCACATCACCAATACCACTCTGCTTGTGTCTTGGCGATCGCATGGGTGTTATCAATGAGGAGGAGGAGCAGTGTGCCCATACAGTACAGAACTGTGCAGGCATGCCACTTGTGTCTGATGATGGGGGGCTGAGGAAGAGGAAAGAGGGGCTGCCAATATCACAACTCCTGGTCAGATAGGGGGCCCCATCCAAGAAACTTGCATAGGGCCCCCAAAAGTCTAGAAATGGCACTGATTATAAATGATAAAATCATGTACAATAATACAATACACTTACTGTGCTTACTGTTAAAAATCCGCCTTAATATGGGCACCTGGTTCTTCCTGTTCTCAGTCCACATTCGTGTTTTTTGCTGATGTGATGTATTTTGCATATTTGTGTACACCAGTGGTTCCCAAACTTTCCTTGCAGGGCCCACATTTTCTATTTAGGACCATAATCAAGCCCCCCTCCCCTCAAACACAGGTTAAGAATGAGAGCCAGCACCCCCTGGAATACCTTCGCGCCACCGCCCACCCCCCAGTTTGGAAACCACTGGTGTACACCAAGTAAATCACACAAGTGGTCTTGGTATGTGTACTCCAGAAAAGGATCTCTTTCACAAGGATCTCTTTCACCGTGGGGAGCACTGCCACGGGGACACAATTACCGCATGAGAAAAATTCATAAACAGGTGAAAGTCATTCATTTATTATGTATTGTTTGTAAGTTGGAATGTTATTATTTACATACAAGTTTAATAGCTCTTTAAGGTAAATTAGAGAGTGGTTCAGCCTCTGTGATTTCTTTTCACCATCCAAGTCCCATTTAAGAGATCACATTTAACTTTCTCTGCGGTGGACACATTGCTGTTTCTACCGCTATGCAGAAAATGCGTGCACGTAGGGCCCGGGGACCCCCAGCTGGTCCCTGGGAGGCCCCCGCACCCTGGCCCACTGCATGTTCCGCACCCTTCTCAATAAAGACGCCCTCCCCATCTGATCTGATCAGAGCCGCTGGAGTAGCCGTGGGGAGAGCGGGTATTATTACGGTAATACTAAAAACAGTAATCTATTGAAAACTTTGACCCGTTTGTTGCTCTTGGCCTTCTGCATTTGAGAATATTCTGCTTTGCGAAGTAACTGCCCTGGTTCTAGGACGTGTCATCTTCTAAGCCTCATCTTCTTACAGGAACGTTCTTAGGGGACCAATCTCATAGTTACGGTCAAACGCTGACTCTCATCTTCCGTGTGGACCGCGGGCGTCACAGAGCCGGCCTCGAAGATATTATCCTTGAAGGTGGAGGCCTGAGAATTACTGCACCTCTAACCACGTCCAAAAGTGCCCTTCCTTGTAGATTACCCCAAACCTACACCTTCAGGTGAGCTGACAAGATTGGCATGTCGAATGTCGAATTTGTGTTTTCTGTGTAGACTATGCAATAGTAGAGTGTTGTACCGTGTTAGCCATCGATAAATACAGCAAGTTTGGAGTTTAAGTGATACCGTTTATTGGCTAACTGAAGTCATTAGAGAAGCAAGCTTTCGGGATATCGTAGATCCCTTCTTCAGGCTAATACCCTGAAGAAGGGATCTGCGATATCCCGAAAGCTTGCTTCTCTAATGACTTCAGTTAGCCAATAAACGGTATCACTTGAACTCCAAACTTGCTGTGTAGACTATAAAAGTTAATTAACGTAGACCAAACTTATTACCCTTTTCTTTCAGACACTCCGATGTATAAGACGTACCTTATGCATCAGGGCAGGGGTGCCATCAGGCTGGTACAGGGGCCCTCCCGGCCCAGGCCAACCATCTAGGGGGCCAGGAGGTCAGATCTCTAGTCGATCCCATGCCTGCCGCAGGGTCGACATGGCAGTTGGGTTCACCGTCCTGCCAGCTGCCTCCTGACAGCAGCCTCAATGCCCATCAGGATGTGCTGCCGACATCCCTCTACCTCTGCTGTTTGTATAAGAGCCAGGCTCATATCCAACCAGAGGTTACTGCCCTGTGTCTGTAAGCTGGGAGCTCGTCTGTAACACACTGCAGAGGAAAGATCCACTGGCAAGCAAATCTTCCCTCTGCTGCAGCTTTGTGTATGTGAGCTGGGCAGCTTGAGCAGAGTAAGAGGGAAGAAACATCTGTGAGCCAGGCTGAAGCTGCCTGGCTCACATACACATCATTTTAGCAGAGGGAAGATCCACCTTCTGCTTCATTCACAGCATCAGACGCACATGCTTTTCTCCCCCTGGGAGCTCTGTCACACACTGCAGAGGAAAGATCGGCTGGCAAGCAAATCTTCCCTCAACAACTGCTGCTGCTTTGTGTATGTGAGACAGGCAACTTCAGCCTGGCCCACGGGTGTTCCTTCCCTCTACCTTTGCTATTTGTATGACAGCCTGGCTCAAGCTGCCTGGCTCAAATACAACCAGAAGCTACTGCCATGTGTTTGTAAGCTGGGAGCTCGGCTGTCACACACTGCAGAGGAAAGATCCACCGGCAGGCAAATCTTCCCTCTGCCTCTGCTGCAGCTTTGTGTATGTGAGCTGGGCAGCTTGAGCAGAGGAAGAGGGAAGAAACATCTGTGGACCGGGCTGAAGCTGCCTGGCTCACATGCACAACATTTTAACAGAGGGAAGTTCCGCCTTCCCCTCATTCCCATTATCAGATGCAAATGTTTTTCTCCCCCTTGTTGCTCTGTCACACACTGCAGAGGGAAGTTTTGCCAGCAAGGAAATCTTCCCTCTGCCTCTGCTGCAGCTTTGTGTATGTGAGCTGGGCAGCTTGAGCCGTGGAAGAGGGAAGAAACACCCCTGGGATGAAGCTGCCTGGCTCACATACACAAGATTTTAGCACAGGGAAGATCCGCCTTCTGCCTCATTCACATTATCAGATACACATGTTTTTCTCCCCCTTGGAGCTCTGTCACACACTGCAGAGGAAAGATCCACCGGCAGGCAGAGGGAAGAAACACCCCTGAGCTGAAGCTGGTTGGCTCACATACACAAGGTTTTAGCAGAGGGAAGACCCGCCTCATTGGTCCCTCACTCACATCTTTTTCTCCCCCATTTTGAGAGAGAAAAATTGTGTCTTGAAGTAATTTCCCTATATCATATACTTAAGCAGTGGTACTGGGGCCCTATGCGCCTGCATACCTTAACATAGCAGGAGAAATGGCCCTTCTTAAAGCACTACAAATACAGTAATCAAACAATTTAATCAATCATGTGTTTCTCTAGAAACATTCCCTTCTAATGAGCTTCAGTATATTTTTCACAGTATGTTGTGTCTGGAACATATTATTTAATATTTTATTTTTTTTCCTAATCGTTTCATTTATTTGTTGCCTTAACAGATTGGATGAGTTCTCTTCCAGCCCGTGGACTCCTCGTATGAGTCACTTTGACTTCCGACGTCTTTTAAGCAACGTGACTGCCCTACGTATTCGTGGCACTTACGGGGAGTACAGTAAGTAAAACACTTATCATCAATAATATCAAAATGAAAGGCCGTAGACGCCTTGATGCCGGGCCGGTTACCTGGCAGATTGACCATGCGTCATGACATCACCGCGTATGCCCGGTCGTGCCGAGAATCGTCCACAAACCCTTTGTGCGCCAGAATTTACTTTGGATGAGGACGCTCCAAAGTAATGAGATCATTACAATCAAAAAATCAGAGACATGTCCATACTTTGTTAGATCAATTTCTGCCCCAATTTAAGGTGGGCGTGTTCGATATGCATGAGATTTCAGGATGCATCTGATTTCGTGATCTATGGCCAAACTTAGTCCTAAGAATAGCGTTGGACTTTTTACATTAGTGTTTACATTTGTGTGCAGTTTTACAGAAATGAAAGTTGAATTACTATATATACAGGGTTACTGAAAATACTGTATATACTTTAGTATAAGCCGAGTTCCCTTCTGCTTATACTCGAGTCAGGGTTCCACTCACCTGTCTGGTTGTTCGCTAGTATGCAGGCACTAGCAGCCTTTGTGAATGCTATGCCATGTGTTTCAGACATCAGCTGGTGAAATGTAAGCAAACTTGGATGTCAGTGCCATATAGTGGACTATTTGTACATTTATTCTGGAGATGGTGGAATTTCAATTAGAAAACTCCACTACTTATGATTCAAACATGAAAATACGTTTTACATTTCCATTCAATGTATCGGTCCCAATAATAATAATAAAATATTTTCATGTTTGAATCATAAGAAGTGCTGTGAAAACCCATCCTCTTTATTGAGGGTGTGGCACTAAGATTCACCTATTTGTTTCATTCCTAGGGGTAATGGTGTTTTCTCTATATTTTTCTCATAGAAAACTCCTCTATCTGACTTTGCATTTCCCACCCTCAGCTTGAGTCACTAAGTTTTCACAGTTTTTGTAGATAAAATTAAATACCTTGGCTTATATTCGGATCGGCTTATACTCAAGTATATACAGTAATTTATTCATCCAATACCTGAGCCAGGCATATTTTCCTGTTGTATCTGTCAGTATAAATAACTTCCTCATTGAGTTATCTGTAAGGGGTTGTCCCAGTAATAATACAAATGGTGTTTCCACTAATGCAGATGCACGCGGTCGACCACGGCCACGGATTCGGGGGTGCTTTGAATGCCACTCTACCGAGCGGAAATCTGAGTATGACCGTGTCCATTGACATGAATGCACACGGTCAAAAATCGAGTCCATAGTGAATATCACTTTCTATTTTCTATGGGCGCGGTCGGGGGAAGATCAGGAACCACATCCGATCGTGTGAACGACCGCGTGCGACCGCATGCAAAACCACATGGGTAGCGGTCGGCAAAACCGCATCCATCTGCAGCCAACCGCTCTAATGGAAAGAAGCCCTAAGGCTGAGGTTAGATACCTAGATAGAGGAGTAGGTGTTCTGGGTAAGTTAGTTTATGGTTACGTTGGGTACTAGCTAGGGGTGTTAAGGTTAGCACCAATAAAGGAACATTATGGTCAGGCAGTAGACCAAGCTAAGCCACCAGAAATGAAGGGGATAACTTTAGTCACTGTATAAGGGATTAGATTTGGAAGGAGGTTAAGGTTAGCCTAAAAATACCCAGGACTGGCGATGATGTCATATACATTAAACAATGGCATACTAGAGTCATTGTTCTCAGGTGTAGTGTTGAGCTCGAATATTCGAATGGCGAATATTTTTCGCGAATATCGGCAATTCGAGAATTCGCCAATATCTCGAATATCTCGGCGGATATTCGCAATTCTGAATATTCGCAATATGGCCATGTATTGCGAAAATAATATTCGCATTGCGAAAATAAACATAGCATGTGACCATTTTAAAGATTTTCGCGATGCGAATATGATTTTCGTGTTTGCGATTATGATTTTCGCAATCCATGGTATTACTGCGAATATTCGCATTTCCGAATATAGAATCGAATATTAGTAGAATTATTTGTGAAATATCACAAATTCGAATATTGCCTATGCTGCTCATCACTACTCAGGTGGTGCAGTCTGTGGTTGGCCATGCGTAATCCCTGCTCTTGGTATGTTTCTCAGGCACCGGGTATCTCCAGAGCGTCACTCTTGTTTCCGCTCGTCCTGGTTCTGGGGAGCCAGCACCCTGGGTGGAGAAATGCGAATGCCCTGTTGGATATAAAGGTGATTTCTGTGAGCAGTGTGCCCCAGGATATCGAAGAGAGTCCCTTGCCTTGGGTCCATTCAGCCCATGCGTTGCCTGCAGATGCCAAGGAGGCGGCCTTTGTGACCCAGAAACTGGTAAATATCTCATATTCTTCTTGCTCGCTGTGTACGTTATGGTTCTATTCACTCATCATGTCACTTCTTAAATTTTTATTAGGAGATTGTTATTCTGGAGATGAGAATCAGAATAATGACTGCACTGAATGCCCTCACGGACAGTACAACGACCCTCGTGACCTCCAAAGGTGTCTGCCTTGTCCTTGCAGTGCTGGGGTTGGTTGCTCATTGTCCCCAGAGACTCAGGAGCCTGTATGTGACAATTGCCCTATAGGGCTCAGTGGTAAGTAGCAATATAATACCTATCACGTAAAAATTTTATGGTAGTCTTTTTTTTACTTGGGAATGAAGTAGCTGTTCCGTACTATTCAGCAACTTATATCAAAATTTTTATAAACTTTGGACCTATATGTTATGTATCCAGGATCCAACCATAGGAAGGTAGCAGGCCAGTTTCTAGCATTTCGGGGGCCCTATGTAAAGTGCAGGGGCCCCCTGATGCTGAGTTTGGCAGCCAGCCGAGTTGTTAAGCAGGGGGTGGGGGTGCTATAGTTCGCCTGGTAGTCAGCCGAGTTGTTGAGCCAGGGGGAAAGAGGGTTTGTTGTTGAGGGGGGGGGTGCTATAGTTAGTAATGAGCGGCATAGGCAATATTCAAATTCACAATATTTCGCAAACAATTCTACTAATCTTCGATTTTATATTCGCAATTGGAGTGTATGGCCATGCATTGCGAAAATATACCTTCAAAATGAATGGTCACGTGTTATTTATTTTCGCATTGTGGATATATACATTCGCAAGGCATGTGCATACACTAGAATTACGAATATTTGAGATTGCGAATATCCGCTGCCATATTCACAAAATAGTCTTGAATAGTCAATATTCGTCAAATATATTCGCAATTCGAATATTTAAGCTCAGCGTTTGGCCAGCCGAGTTGTTGAGGGGGGGGATGTTATGGCCCTGCATACTCCGCATATCGGGAGAATTGGCCCTGGTAGCAGGATCCAATCATTGGATCAGGGCAGTGGTGCCAAACTTTCACACCGGAGCTGCTGCAAACTGCAATATCAGTATGACAGTAGCGATGGTCGAATTTTTTGACTTGCCAACTTTGTGAGCTGATTGCAAAACCTCTGAAAATGGGATCATCACCAACATTGCTGGAGATGTAGAGAAGGGCTGTGGGAACATTTGAAAAAAAAAGTTTTGCTCTAGCACATGTAGTTTTTGCATAATTTAAATTCCGAAATTTAGAAATTTTGACTTGACTTTGAACTTCATTTATGCAAAAACTATTTGTGTTAGAGACATATTTTTTTTAGAGTATACCCCCAACTCTTCTCTACATCTCCAGCAAGTTTGGTGGTGATAACATGTTTAGGGGCTTTGCAATGAACTCGAAATTGGCGAATTTGTTTAAACAAATTCGACCATCTCTATATGACAGCTGCAGCACGATCTTCTGACCCCCCCCACCCTTATTTTTATTTTTAAAGATCCTGACATATCATGCTAGGGCTTATTTTCAGGGTAGATCACATTTTTCGGGAAGCTGAGCACCCTAGAAACCCTGTTTAAACCAATGAAATAAAAGTAATAATTAGCAGCATACCAGGTCATCAAACACTGAAAAAACAATGACGCCTGTCACATTTTCCCCCAGGTCCTCGCTGTGAAATATGTGACGAGGGATATTTTGGAGATCCTCAGGGTCAAAATGGACCTCCTCGGCTCTGCAGACCCTGTGCCTGCAATAACAATATTGATCCCACAGTAGAGGGGAGCTGTGACCAAGTCACCGGAGAGTGCTTGAAATGTATCCACAACACGGCCGGATTCTACTGCGATAGGTGCAGGTCGGGGTACTTTGGTAACCCACTGGATCCGAACCCAGAACGCAAGTGCAGAGGTATTCCAAGTGTCTAGTTTTGTGTACAATTTACAGACATTTGATGACAACTAATTTCTGTATATGTGTTGTGGAAGTGAAGGATTTCTCTATTTGAAACGGGTGTCACTGTGTTTAAAGGATTTAAAAGAATTTAAACACCTTTCAGCTTTGGGGACTGCCTGTCCCAAAAAAAAGTCGCCACCTAATAAAGTCACACTAATATTTAGTTGGACCGCCATTAGCTTTGATTCCGGCACGCATTTGCTGTGGCATTGTTTGGATAAGCTTCTGCGATGTCACAAGATTTATTTCCAGACAATCTTTCCTCAAGATCTGGCATTGATGATGGTAGAGTCTGACTGCTGCACAGAGCCATCTCCAGCACATCCCACAGATTTCTCAATGGGGTTAAGGTCTGGGGCTCTGTGGTGGCCAATCCATGTTGTGACAATGATGTCTTAAGCTAGCCACACATGGTTCAATTGACTGTACAATCAATGTAATTCGATAAATTTTTTTAGTCGATCGATTGAAAATTGAAGCAGTGCCACATGGTACGATCGTTGAAATTCGATTTTAATTGTCATTTTGCTCGATCGAAATTGATGGGACCAGTTGGAAAATTTTGATTGATTGTCCCCACATTGTGTCTGCATTTTTTGTACTGTTTTTGACCCGTCCAATTGAGATTCTG
Organism: Ptychadena robeensis; assembly: GCA_036250615.1. Lineage (NCBI taxonomy): Eukaryota > Metazoa > Chordata > Amphibia > Anura > Ptychadenidae > Ptychadena > Ptychadena robeensis. Next base: position 9,339,332 of record CM070038.1, on the reverse strand, counting down.
TATTCAATCAATAAGCACTGTAACTTCTGGGAGGAGGGGAAATGCCATAACAGTCATTTAAACCATGCAAGCATGCATTGTAATGGCTTGTGGTGTCTGTTCACTGACACACAAGCATGCAAATGGCGATCTCTGTGAATACATCTCCTAATGTAATGTGTGTCCCCCAGTCTCCTTTTGCCACGATTATAATGTACTGGATTAAAATGCAAAGATATAGACCTATGGGTTTTTGATCACCTGTGACCATCATTGGTCCCTTTTGATCACTCTTGTGACAATCGCTTTTTGATTACTCTACGTTTAAAAACGATTAAATTCAATCGAGAGTCGGGCTTTGATTGCATACTCAATGTGGTGTGTACTTCGATTCAATTACAATCGACATACCGATTTAATGATCGAAAACTTTGATCGAATTGATGATCGATTTGATGTCAATTGAACCATGTAGGCTAGCCTTTATGCTCCCAGTTCACAAGCTAGCACATGAATCCTGGCATTTGTCAACTGCCCATGCCATCAGGGAAGAAACAGTCCATGATGGAATACCTGGTCATTCAGTATGAGTCTGGTAGTCAGCTGACTTCATTCTTGGAGCACATACTGTTACTGAATGTAGACCTGACCAACTGCAGCAACCGCAGATTTACCCAAGGAGCCTCATTCCTATTGCTTAAATCTGGTGTGACTTTTTATTTGACCAGTGAGTGTATCTGCTATATCTTCTTGGTCGGCCATTTACAAGACTTTATATTTTATTATGGAGAACCTAACCAACCCATCTGAGAAATACAAACAGGGCAGGAACAGCCACAAGAGTCCCAGTTGGAATATGACCCCTATTATCTTATTTCTCATGGCTACGCACTAATGCATCACCCATAAGATAGGGCTGTGTTCCAAAGCATAGGGTCTACATTGCCAACGTTTCAACCAGCTGCTGGAATGGTGTGGAGAGGCTGAGGCCCTTACCCAGAATGTAGGAGAACACCAGCGGTCCAGTGAGAGGGTACGGAGCATCCTTTGGAAAAACCTGATGCACCCATTTGGTCAAAATGAGGAAAGGCTCCTGGTCCAAAGGGACTCCTTTCATTCGCTGTGGGTGTGTAGTCTATCCATTGCGGCACTGGCTAAGTGGGGGTGGCGGCAGGGAACCAAGAGAAATAGGAGCATCCAGCTCCTACAGAGACGTGACAAAAGCCAGCCAACAAATAAACAGATCTATTTATAACCTCTGCCACAGAGGAGGGTCGTAAGCCAGTTATGGGCAGATAACTAATACGAAATAGAAGGAAAAACCATGACCTCACTTCCAAAAACTCTCCAGCAGTCTGCTGTACAAAAAGATACATTTCTTAAAGCAATATACACAAATACACAGCATGTCACCGGTACCTACATAGAATACATATACAGTGCGCTTGAAAGTATGTGAACCTCAGACATGGTCACTGTTTTGTGCAAACAAAACATTTAAAGAACCTTTTAAGACATACATCTAAATCCCAATTTGTAAAGCAACCTCCAAATAGTAGACACACACACAAAAAGAGATATTTTCATTATTTAAGTAACAAAGGAGGTTTATGTCCCAACAACTGAAAATCTTACATGTGCATAAGTATGTGAACCCTTGTATTAGTAGCTTGTGCTCCCCCTTTGACAGCCATTACTCCAACTCTGTACCCACTAACCAGTCTCTCAAAATCTGCCTATGGGGATTTTTGCCCACTCCTCTTGCAGAACTCAGCCAGTTGAGAGACGTTGGAGGGAAATCTGGGATGAACCAACTTTTTCAGGTCTCTCCACAACATTGAATCGGGTTAGGTCGCGGACTTTGACTGGGCCAATCCAGAGTGCGAATCCTCTTTCTTGAAGCCATTCTTTGTACTCGTTGCTGGAATGCTTTGGGTCATTGTCTGTTGCATAATCCATCTTCGTCCCAGCTCAACTCCCTGACTGATGGCAGGAAATTCTGCGTCGAGAATCTGTTGATAACCGAGAATTCATGATTCCTTGGACATATGGAGTCGTCCAGGACCCCAGCAGCAGAAAGCAGCCCCAGACTTTCACATTTCCACGCCATACTTCCGGTTGGAGGATGTTCTTTTCTTCATTGCGTGTTGATTTTTCTCCAAACATGTCGGTTTTGATTGTGACCAATAATTCTATTTTAGACTCGTCTCTCCAGAGAATGCACTTCCAGAAGGCTCTGGTTTGTCCAAGTGCTCTGTTGGGCAAAGTTGAAACGGGCAGTTTTTGTGCTTTTTTGAGAGCAGAGGCTTTCTTCTAGCACCCTCCCCGATGTTCTGGTTATTCAATTTTCGTCGATTGTAGACCATGCACATTTGTCCCAGATGCTGCCAGAGAGGCCTGCAACTCTAGAGGTGAGTGTGGGTTGGCCTTGACCTTGGGTTTATTATTTTTCTGGTGCTCTGCTGGTGATTATTTTTGAATGGAGCGTCCATTTCTAGGCAAAGTTTGCTGTCATGTTGAAGGCCCTCCATTTGTTAAATGATTGTCGTTACAGTGGAGTGGATGGAGCTGGTAATCTTTGGAGATGGTCTTATAGCCTTTCCCAGACTGATGGGCTGTCACTACCCTCTCTCTTACATGCTCGCGTCGATATCTCCCTTTGCTCTTGGCATTGTTGATTTGTATGGGACACCACAGTGGTTCAGTTGGTTTCTCTCTTCTTTTAATTTAGTGCAGGCCAAAACATTTTCCAAGGATGTCTCATTTCAGTTGGTCTGCTTAAGTGATTGATGAAGCACCCAATATTGTTGTTTTCACCTGCGTCTCTTTACACTGGTCGACTGTAACAATGCACGCTGGGGGTTCACTTACTCTTTTGCACTATCACTAAAAAAAGGGGGGGGGGGGGGTCCATGTTTCTCATGTAGTTTTTGGGCTACTTAACAAAACATACTAAACAAGTTCATGCAATTGATGAACATATATCTGACATTTCATGAATAAACACTGGTGATGATAAATAGAAAAATCATGGTTAAACAACAGAAACATCTCACCTACTTAAGGGGTTCACATACTTTCAAGCAGCACTGTATACACGCTATATACATGTAAAGTAGTAAAACCACTTCACTACACATGTATCCTTTATTTCCTCAACACAATGTCCATATTAATAATTCATGTTAGGTTTAGAGCTTGGGACAGAGTGTGAACTTTCTTTTTTTCCCTAGAGTGTCCCTGTCGACCTGTGGGTTCTCAGCAAGGTTCATGCCAGCCTGATGGGTCATGCCTGTGCCAACCAGGTTTACCGGGGTAACTGTGATCAGCCCAGTGCCCTAGCTGCTACACAACCAAGTCAGTGAGGAAGGTAAGTTCCTGTCATGGGGCTAAGTGGTAGAAGTTGACCTCACCAGTGGTTCCAAAACTTCCTTTTTCCTCCCTTTTCTATTAGGAACATTATGGAGCCCCCCCACCTATTCAAGCACAGGTTAAGAAAAAGGAACAGTGTCCCCCCCTACGAAAAACCTTTGTGCCGCCCCCCCACCCCCCGTTTGGTGGAAACCACTGACCTACACTTTGGCCATGGATTAACCCATTTTGTAGGGGAAACCATACCACTTCAAGTGTTTTCTAGTGTGTGCTGTTCAATGACCGAACGCATCGGCCATTTGACTTCGCGTAAGATCTAAATCATTGTGATTGGCCAATCCTCCCTCTTAAAGCTAGCCTACCCTGCACGGATTCCCTGGCTGATCGATTCAGCACCGATGATTCCGCGATTCCGCCGGCATCCACAGTGAGAACGATCAGCCAATTAGGGAATCCCGAACGTGCCAGCCCACCTGCACCGGCCGGATCGTTCCGGATGGATCGGCTCCCTGACCCAACGCCCCCTGATCAGAGCAGAATCGGACCCCGAAAGACCAACAGGTTGGTTCTCTTCCTCGGATCCGATTCTGTGCCCCCGGAATCCAGCTCGGATTGCAAGGGTCGGACGGGGGCACAGGTGGGCTCGTGCAGGGGATGTCCCGGCACAATTGATCCTCGTGCACGCGCCCGGAATCCATCGCGCCGGAATCCGGCACGAGTCCGTGCTGTGTATGGCAGCCTTAAGATAGATCATGTGACCAAATGATTACAGGTAAGCTGTGTTGGCTAGGATGGACTTATTCACCTCACCCCTCCTAAAGGAACACATGGTTGTGTCAAGTTGTGCTTTTATTTATGAAGTTCACATACAATTGGCATTTCATTACACAGATGGATTTATTCAAGAGACAACTGCAGCAGCTAACTGGCTCCACCAATGGTCAAGTGCAAACCCAAGACCAGAGTTACCTGGAAGAACAGATGAGAAGAGTGGAGGAGAGATCCAGGACCATGTTAAGAGAGGCCGAATCTGCTCATGGTGAGAACACATTTCTTGCAATATGACTAGAACAGGGGTGGGCAAACTTAGGCCCGGGGGCCGGATCCGCTCTGTTTAGCTTCATTTTCCGGCCCTTTGTCACCTTGTTGAAAATATGCTCCCCTTCACTTTTATACATTATCGCCATCATTAGTGAGGCTGGCGATGCATGGAATTGGCACACCTATGGGGGGTTGGCCATTACAGGCTATTGGTCCAGCCCTTTTATCAAATGTAAGAAGCCCACCAGTGAGAAAGTTTGCCCACCCCTGGACTAGAATATATTAATGAATCAGGTAGTTATTAGCATATTACAAATAGCTTTTGTTCCATATTGCTGGGGATTATTTTGTAGGGGCCATAACCATTACCCCTATGTGGTCTGAATTACCTATGAATAAGTTTACTGATGAAGCCTTGTTCTGTCTCATTAGGTACAGAGCAATCCCTGCAAAGACAGATGTCAGCACTGCAGGGGTTACACACCGACACCCTGAACGACTTGGAACAAGCCAAGGCCGAGCTCCAGCAAGCACAAACCCAGACAGGAGAGTACCAGAACCGGCTCCTGGAGACCAAAATGAAGATCGCTGTGGTTCGGCAGCAGCTTGAGGGGGGCCAGGCTGAAATGAACCAAATGGTAAGTTCTTTCATGTAAAGATACAATTTCTAATTACTGCTTAAATCAGACAAATCCAAAGTCCCATGGCCTGTGCGAAGTTTCCACCGGCATGCAGCCTCAGTTATAAAATCAATAATATGCAGGGGCAATTCGCACCATTTTACTCCCAGAGGAGGGGTGGCACCAAACCTTTCACCCAGAGTAATTTTTTTATACACATGACTACAGGACTTGCTTCAAATACAAGTCAGCAAGAGGACACCCATTTCCCTCAAGCACCACATGTGCAATGCCAGTGTGACAGCTGCAGGACGGCCCCCCCCCCCACCAATGTGAATGGTACAGTCCTTAATTCACACGGAGCTCTGTGTTGTGCCTGCCTGTGCTGGCATCTTCATCCTGCAGATTATCCCTACTATCAGGATGCAGCAATGCTAGGGAATGTTCTCACTGATTCTCCATATGCAATAGTTAGGGCAATGGTCAGGACTTCTGGGGGTAGGTGAAATGTGGCTGGAATTCTGGGAGCACTACAAGTCCCAGCATACCTAGGGGAAGCCTTCATCAGTGTTATGGCAGTGAATGGTTTATTACCTCGCCCTGGTTGCCCTGATTTAGTTGATCATTTCCATTGTGTAATCTGACAAAATAATTGTAATATCGTTTGATCTGCAGAGTTATACTAAATTTCAGAATTATATTTGTTTTTGCATCACAGACTTTTCCTTCTGAGAATATGAGCTGGAGTTCAAGCAAATTTTCCACACTTGGCCAAGAAGCTCAAAGAATAGCATCTAGGTAAGTCAGCAGCTTTTACATATGTAGAAAAACCATGGTGATGCATGAGGGAAACCATCACTTCTTCTTCCATATCTTGTCTGTGCATTGTGGTTTGTGGGCGGCATCAGGGAGAAAACACAAATACATCACTAACCAACCTCTCTATCCTAGAAATCTTTTTTCTTCACCTGCCCATGCTACTGCCTCCAATGTCATTTCCATCCAGCACCACCAATGTCATTTCCATCCAGCACCCCCCCCCCCCCCCCCCCCCCCAACCCTACCTGTCTGACACCTCTACCATTCCCAACCCTGTCAGCCATCAGCCTGGGGGATCGTGGGTTAGGGGTAGCCAGCGTAGGTAGCCATGAACGCTTTTGGTCGGTCCCCGGTCGATGCTCTGACCAACCAAATAATATTACACAATTGCCCAGATTTGGCCCCTGGGCCAGAGATTGACACCACTGTGTATATTTTTGCCAACAGTATGATGTCTTTATGATTTCTATAAAATTAAACTGTATCATTTACTTGCTGATGTTCCACAACACTTTCCTAATATCTGATGGAATCCTCTCGTCTCCTCCTCGAATCCTCAACTCAGATTGGAAGAAGAGGCACAGATGGTGGTGCAGAGCGCAGGGGACGCCCTGGCAGATACGCAGAGAGCAATGCAGATTCTACGTTCGGGTGATGCAGACCCCAATGCTGCTGAGACACTGAGATCCAGGTAAAGGATTCTGGAAAGTGACAAAATGTGGATATTAAAATGGAGCTTATGTGTGTGGTGGGGTCATTATGTTTCATGTTACCCCATAGTGGCGTATATGGGTGATCGGCGTAATTTATGGGGTGTCAAATTGCACAGAGAAGTAGCAGAAGGCAATCATATACTATTAAGTTGAAGTGTTTCATTTAAATTTGCTCAGCCCTAGACATATTGCAAACTTTAATTTTCCTCCCTCCTGATTCTGAGGATGCATGGTTTTGTTAAACAAGTGATCCAGGGGAGGTGCTGCAGGAACAGGCAGGGAAAATATGACCGTCTTCTCAAGGAAAGTGTCTGGGTGACCTGAGACATGACTGTCACTCATATGGAAGGGAGAAGCACTGCTTCCCTAAACCAGACCTCCACCTGTATACAACATGCACCTACAAAGGGAAGCCAAAGGACCTGGGACTGTACCATTCAAGGGAGGGGAGGGGGGGCAAAGAGTGCAGTTGTCACACTAATTTTGCAGTTGTGGTTGTGGTACTGTCCGTACTCCCTGCACGGGGCTTATGATGCCAGGATGCCGTATGAAAGTGTCATATGACTATTTACACTATACCTATGCTACACGTTTCATTGAGGACAGAAATCTGAAATGAAAATATGTGGGATGTGCTGGAGAAATGTGTCCCTTAAAAGCCTCCTTGCAGTTTAACGTCCCTAGCGGGTGAGATGAACCCAGTTTGTCTGCTGTTTGGGTTCATGCCAAATGTTACAGGTGCGGGGATTGGGATGAATATACCCCCTGAATCTCTATATCACCGCAGCATTTCTGGGTTTGGAGGGGCCTGTTAATGGAAGGGCATTGGTTTCTTCCAGCCCATGTCGTCGACATCATTGATGACTCTACCGGTACAGGCTGAACGCTTAGGAAGTGGATGGAAAGTGAAAGAACAATTTTTATTTTCCGTTTAGGATACTTGGTACCCAAGAATGCCATAAAGCTGACCCTCTACATCCAAATATTTAAATGTTTGGGGGAAATTTCTTATGATATTTTTTTCTCTTGACAGGCTGTATGAAGTCCGCAATCAGGTTGGCACACTAGAGACTGAAGCCATTCAAGCTGCTGCTTCTGCTGAAAGATCTTACCATGAGAGTTCTCAGACGGCTCGGGAGTTAGCGCAGGCCTCTCTTGTGCTTCCTACACAGTTCCAGGTAATGCCTGTGGTCTGAATTTTTTTACTACCCTTTGATTTTTTCCTGCCCTTTCAACTAGCTTTCAGAAGTTACAGGGTTAGGGCTTGTTTCCACATGTGCGGCCGCCCGCAGCACTAATGGCTGCGGTAAAAAAACACATCTCAATTATCCCCTCTATGGCCGCAGTCAGGGGCGGGCTGGCAAACGCAGTGAGCCGAGTTTTTAGGTCACGGATCACGCCGCGGCTGGGGAATATCCCATTGAACAACATGAACAACATATGTCTGTGCTGTGGGCAACCACGGGCGGCCACACATGTTGAAACAAGCCCTTAATCTTACGGGTTTGGAGTGTTTAACCTCCTTGGCGTTTGGCCTGAGTTAACTCGGGCTGAGATTCATTCCATCATGAAACTCAGCCCAAGTTAACTCAGGAGAAACGTACCTGTCCGCCGTATTCCCCCGGCGATTCTGTGCATCGGCGTTTACATCGATGCTTCCAGGTCTGCCCCCGATCGCGTTGAGGTGGCACCAGTGATTCCGGAGTTGTGCACGGGACCTCCGTGGTGAAGCACAATACATGCAAACAATACATAATATTGTGCTCCGCTGTTTGTGCATCGTTTTTAATAAAGCGTGCCATGTGCGTAACGGCAAGGAGGTTAAGGTTAGAGGTTGGGGGGGGGCTTAAGTTTAGGGTGAGTGGTGCATGACTGCAGGGGGGAGTTTTAGGCATTGGGTGTTAAGTTTGGTTGAAAACCAAAGGAAGAGCCAAAGCAGCATTATCTGACTTCCAGGAATCGGGTTCTACAAAGCAGAACGCAGGGCTCCTGTGTACGTTTTTTTATCCATATATACAGTATATGAAAGAAGTGAGTACACACACAAGACCACCAAAGCCTTGCTAAAGACACTGAGGGTAAAGGTTCTGCACTGGGTAAGCGCAGACCTAAACCTTATTGATCTTCTGAGGGGCAGTCATAGGAACTCCAGGTCTAAACCTCCATGTCCAAGAAAGTTAAGGCTGTGCTGGAAAGTAATGACGGGCACACAAAATATTGACTTTAGACACTTTTCACTCAGGGGTGTACTTACTTTTGTTGCCTGGGTGGTTCGCTCTTGGCTTGCTTTTAAAAAAAAAAACATTTCATGGAAGTCAATGATGACGAACAACCACCCCCCCCCCCCCCCCCCCCCCCCCCCCCCCCCCTCCCCCCGCACCTCTCCGGCATTATACATTTTGTCATCGCGGCAGACCTGGAATGGTCTGTCAATACAAAGGGCCACCGTGGGCTTTCACCGGACAGGTAAGTATGCCAGATATTACCTCGGGTGGGTTTTTTTAGTTAACAAACTCAGCCCGAGTTAATTTGGGCTAAACACCCAGGCAGGATCCGCTTATTAGATTTTTATGAGAGAATGGCTGCATGTTTAAAAATGTCATTCTTCATTGTCCAATTTAATTGTAAAAGCGTTTAGATCCAGTTAGATCTCATTAGAAGGGAACAGCTACATATAGGAAAGTTATGGCCGCCACTGACGCATCTCTTTTAATCATCAGGAGGAGATGGAGCGTCTTAAGCGAGAATCATCAGCCATGAGAACTTCAGTGGCAGGAGAAATATCTCAGAGTAAGAACTTACAGAACAAATTCAATGTCTGGGAGCAAAGTGCTGAACAGCAGCTTTATGAAGGACAAAAGTACAGACAGGTAAGTCATTATTACTTTGCATACACTGTATAGCCTATGGACAATGTTTTTTTGCATTTGGAGAAGTTTAGATCAAATCAACCAGAGTAAGTCATAAAATCCAACATCTTTGGGAGATGGTGGAATCTTGTTTTTTTAATGTAGACTAGTTGATTTGTGAGTTTATGGTAAAGCCCCTGAACATGGTATCATCACCAAAATTGCTGGAGATGTAGAGAAGGGTTGTGGGGACATTACAATAAAAAGTATTGTTCTGTGACATGCATAAATTAAGTTTAACTTACCTTGGCATTTTTAAGTCAAAATGTTGACTTAACTTGAGCTTAATTTATGCAAAAACAACATTTTCTAAAGCAATACTTTTGTGTAAAGTTCCCACAACCCTTTCTATATCTTCAGCAATGTTAGGGATGATAGCATGTTCAGGGGCTTTGCAATTAACTGTCATATATACAATTTCAGCAATGGTGATCTATATTATCACCATATATATTGCTAGCTTGTTCAAACTGATCAATGAGATCAACGGGTTTGCTGGCTCCTCTAGGTGACTGCGTTTATCTGTTAAAGCAGTTTTAAACACAAATAAAAACACACACGCATACATTAATACACAATACTCACCTGTCAGCAGTTCAGATGCTGGGAAACTGCTACACAAAAAAAAAACATACTCACCTCCTTCACCTTCAGTTCTGATGCCAGCATCTTAGATCCTGGAGAAGTGAATCTGCTTCCACCATAACTGCCCCCCCCCTCCACTCCACCTCCCCTCCTACAGAGACTTGGCTGTCTCCTCTCTGTCGGAGCTGGAGAGCTTCGTGGGGGGGGGGGGGGGGGGGGGGGGGGGGGGGGGGAGGGGGGAGGGGAGGATCGGCTGCTTAAAGATGAGATGTGTCTCTGGACTGGAGAGACACTCATCACTGATAGACACGAGACCAAGCAGACAAATTTCTACATGGGACAGATGTCCTAAACGCCATTGTGGCTGCCTTGGCACAACGTAAGGCAGTGGGAGGGGCGCACTCAGAAAAAGCTCCCCTCCTGCTGTCAGAAAAAGTTTTTGTCATTTAAAATTGCGGATCATGGCAGTATCGGATGAGCTTTAGCCAAAACTGCTGAGTGACCAACCAGGTGGTAGGCCCACTTTAAGGTAGGAATACAGGTATAGATTTTTTGCACTATATCGAATGTATACACTGAATTTTGGTTCGACCAAATGAAATTTCGATTATTTTTTAACAAGAAATAGCTTCATTCAAATTTATTAGATCAAACAAAAAAGATCGGATGAAACAATGGTACATTCGATTTACATTCGTTACAAGATAGATGAAAATTTATCAACATGTCCGATCAGCTTTCGAAGATCGTTCACTTTTGTTCGATGTTGGTCGAACAAAACCTTTATTCGGTTTTAAGATTCAAGCAAAAGAAAAAATCGACCCGTGTATTCCCACCTTGAGGGCCCCATACACGTGTCGGATTCCCACCGGATTCCGGCACGATCGATTCCGGGCGCGTGCACGCGAAACGATCGTGCCGGAATCGCATGCAGCCCACCTTGTCCACTCGATCAGGTCCGATCGTTCAGGGGCCCAGAATCGGATCCGACAGAGAACCAACATGTTGGTTTCATCAGATTGATTCTGCCCAGATCAGGGGGAGTTGCCATTTGTGAGGTGGACAATCGGACACGGAATTGTCCCGGAATCCGTTGGACAAGGTGGTATGCAGCGATGGATACTCTTAATTGGCCGATTGAACACACCTGCGATTCCCGGCAGAATCGCCGGAATCGATCGGGTGAGTGATCAATTGGCCATGGAATCCGACACGTGTATGGCTAGCTTTAGACATGTTTATGCATAGATATATTTTATCTTTCCCATGCATCAAAATTATATATCAATATTTTTCTTCAGCTAAATGATTGTATTGTAATATAATGGCCTTTTCTGTCTTATGTACGTATGTATGTGTACAGTACATAAGTCCTACCCTAAAAGACTGGCAGCTGTAACTGCAGCAAAAGGTGCTTCTACAAAGTATTGACTCAGGGGGCTGAATAATTACGCACACCCCACTTTGCAGTTATTTATTTGTAAAAAATGTTTGGAATCATGTCTGATTTTCCTTCCACTTCTCACGTGTCACCACTTTGTATTGGTCTTTCACGAGGAATTCCAATAAGATTGATTCATGTTTGTGGCTGTAATGTGGAAAAGTTCAAGGGGGGTTTTGCAAGCCACTGTATGTGTGTGTGTGTGTGTGTGTGTTGTGTGTATATATATTTGTATGCACATGTGCCAAATGACTAGTAACTTTGCTAAATAGTGACATAAAAAATTATATTTCAGTTATTAGTTGCTATCAAAGAATTTGCTTCTGATGTGACCTGTTTGTGTTGCAGTTGGGGGATCAGCTGTTGTCTCGGGCAAATGCGGCAAAGAATAAAGCCAATCAGGCCATGCTGTCGGGGAATGCCACGTTCTATGAGATTGAGGGTATGCTCAGCAGTCTAAATGGTGAGTTTGGTGCCAACTGTCTACAAACCCTATACATGCTACAATAACATATCTGTAGAGGTCCCCATACACACCATGCACGCTAGTGGCTATCTATCTAGCGCCCATCTAATGCAGCCACCCCTGTCTTTGAGCGAACGATCAACCAATCCTGTTGGAAGACAGGTAACTGACATGTCTGTAAATCCTGATTGAATGTCATTCCTTTGGATGGGGTCCAGGGTCACTATGCCGTTAAAAATCACTTGCGCAGTCACTGCATTATTTTTTTTATCATGGTGAAAAAGTGCAACCGCTCCTGATCGACCCAGATCGCGGCCAAGGAGAATGAATGGATGGCGTTAAAAATCATGTCCACGCACAATTTTTTTTGTCCTTGTGCGGCTGATCGTGCCCATTGACATGAATGCAGTAAGAAATCGCATGTGGACGCGTTTTTTAACCACGTCCATTCACTCTCTATGGACGCGATCCGGGGCGACCAGGGGTGGCTGCATTGACTCTCCATTGTAAAAAAAAAAACATGACCGTGCGTGAACTAGTGGCAAAACGCGAGCGACCACCAAAGTGGGGCAAAGGGCTTGTTTCCATTGATGCGATTTGCAGCGGTTGTATCCGCGCGGCTGTCGCCCCTCCGACCGCATCCATAGGCAAACCATCAGCCA
>CM070038.1:9301365-9317012 GCA_036250615.1 Ptychadena robeensis | reverse complement strand
CGCCGCCCCCTTTGATACGCCGCCTGGGGCCATGGCCCTCTCGGCACCCCCCTCGCTACGCCACTGATGGGCCCATTGCCCACCCAATGTATCCTTCCTGCGAGGAGTGCAGTCGGTACCCTTGATGTTCCATAGAATTTCTGCAGCAGCAGTTGTGAAGAGCCGCTCTTGGACAAAATGTTTGTAAATTTTCTGAAATCTAATGTAATATTTATTTTCCTGCTACAGATACATTCAGTGGAAGATGTGCTTCGGGGCCTTGAACCTGAACCTACTTGTACCACGAAGAGTGAAGTAAGTATCACACGTTTATAAATAACATGTCTGCTGTTAAATCTCGCCTACAAACAAACAGGTTGTATAAGTAAACACACAACATCCAATACAATATGAGTAGGAAACCAAAAATAAATGACCTGTGTTCAGTCATCTTCATCTATGCGTCTTCCTCTGTCTCCTAAACATATAAACATAAAAGGAAATCTGAGCCAGTCTACTGCTATGCGATGACACAGGAGTATAGGGCCCTGACCCATAGAGCTTACCATCTATGAGGTTATGGGAACGGTTTGGCATTGTGGCGATGCAAGGAATGAGAATATGGCTAGGTAAGAAAGTAGAGGGGGGGGTTTTCAGGGCTTTTATAAAAGTTAAATGTAGGCGCAAGTCTAATGGGGCGAAGGAGAGGGTTCCAGAGAGTAGGAGCAGCCCTAGAGAAGTTACAAGTGTGGGATGATGTAAAAGTAAAATACAGAACTTTTTAACCTCCTGGGAGTTACGACCGAAGCCAGTACGGGCCCGTGACAGGATTGGGCACAATCGCCAGCTCTCCGTGAGCCTGCAGCATTTGTGCATAGCTGCAGGCGCACAGAGCTTTTCCGGCCCCGTGTCTTCAGCATCATTGGTGACCTAATAATGTGTAAGCTTAATGCTTTATGAAAGTCATACAATACACAATTCCAAGACCTTGCTTTGCATTGTAAATAGTGAACTTATTCTATGACCTGAAAAGATGTTCATAATCTAGCATTTTTTTTTATGTAGAAATAAATTTTTACACTTACCATTCTGAGGAAGTGGCCTGTGTCATGGAACACGTGTTTTTAATTTTTAAGTTACAACTACCTGAATAAAATGTATTACATGTATACATACTCTAAAAAGACTTATTTTTACCTGGGATACCCCATCTAGCTTTTTAGAACTTTGAGAGAGAAAGGATGATGTTGCAGTAGTGATGAGAGCATGTACCAGGACTTTGGTGGTCTCTTGGGATAGGAAGGGGATCTAGTGATGTTCTGTATGTGAGGAGTCAAGTAGGAGTCCAGAGTCAAAGCTGACACCAAGGCAGCGAGCTTGTGGAATAGGGGAAATGACAGTGTTATCAAAGGCTCATTCACATTGGAGGTTTTTAATCGCCTGGTAGATGAGCGACTACTGTGCCTTGAGGAATGTCAGCCATCCATGAAGAGATGCTCTATAGGCAGCAAAAGTTATTTGGGGGGGGGGGGGGGGGGGGGGGGGTCGAGGGTTGGGTGGCAAGGCAGGACTTTCCTGCCCTCACTCTCCTTCCCACACATTCCTACACTATGGAGGATAATCACTCATGTTATAATCCGTGTACTGGCTTCCTAACTTTTCCTTCTCTTCACTCTATCAGTCTCCAGAGAAGCCTCTTGCTGCTCCTGAACCAGTAAAAGGATCGCTGACCTATCCAGCGGACTGGAGTCTCAAGACGCGTCTTCTATTCACATCTAATCATCAGTTTACCTGGACAGATCACCTAAAGGCTCAAGAAGAAGCTCAGGGGATGATTCTGCATTGTCGGGCCACACAAGTCAGCCTGCCTCAAGTCATAGAGGTAATTTTATATAGCCTCCTTCCTTCTCATGTCTGGTCTTTCACAATGCTGCTGCCATCTGTTCTCCGTTGAAATGAACGGCCGGCACACAAAGGGTGCCGTGTGGGTCCCACATTATTTTTATAAATCTTTTCTAATGTGTTACACAAATTGGGGGACAGGCCAAGTTATTTAATCACCCCTGGCTTTAACCTTCTGAGCGTTCTCCCTGAATTAACTCGGGCTGAGTTTCATGCATCATGAAACTCAGCCCCAGTTAGCCGGAGGAGCGCCCGAGGTCTCGCCGTCTTCTGACGGCGGTCGGGAGCATCGGCATGTATGCCGATGCTTCCGGGTCCGCCCCCAATCGCGTCACCGGTGACGTGAAGGGGGTGGGGGTAGGCGGCGCCATAGACCTCCATGTAAATGGAGGGGCGTCGCCTTTCGTCAGCATAAGTCCGGCGTCTCCAGTGACGCCGGGCTTATGTTTACTACCCTGAGCTGAGCTGGCAATCGCGGCGGAGCACAATGTGCTCCGCCGCGATTGCCCGTGGCACGGTTATAAAAAAACCGTGCCACGTGGCAAACGCTCAGAGGGTTAAGCAGAAATAATGGTGAGAGACTAATTTGGTTAACACTTGTCTAGTATCGGTGAGCATACCAAAGTGAGAGGAATAGTTGAAGGGTCACGCTAAAGGTGTGCCCTGTATGTACTGATTGGCATATTGTTCTTTGATAGCTGTGCTGGTGCTGTGCTAGCTACTTCATACAATTTTCTTAGTTTTACCAGCAAATTGTGCACAGCAGTAAAGTGTATTCCATTACATTTGGCCCAGTTATGTCCCTGTGTGGTTCCGAAACTAGACTCAATATGTTGAACCTGTAACCATCCTGCGTTATTTTTCCTCTCCTAGGAGCCAAAGCAGTGTACTGAACTCCGGTGTGCTTTCCAGCAAGCTCTGGTGTACTGGGCCCATCCTTCCTTACCCTGGCTGCCTCTCTTCCCCAGAATAGGAGCAGATAGGAAAATGATCGGGAAAAACTGTCCTTGGGGCCAAGATGAATCTCTGCAGCAGGTGTTAATGAGCGAATGGTAATCAAACTCCTTTATAATTTCTGAGTTTGGAAACTTGTGTTGCTAGCTGTATTCACAGGCTATTTGCTATGTTTTTGGGGAGATAATAAATGATTTAGTGTGACTCTGCTCTACCCTGACACCTCCATCTGTGTTACATCTCCAAGTTCTGCCCCTTCCTCTCCCCAGAGACCACCAAAGTCCAGGTACATGCTCTCATCATTTCTCATCTGTAACATCATCCTCTCTGGCCTTCCTCTAACTAGACTGTCAGCTCTTCAGTCCACCATGAATGGTGCTGCTAGACTCATTTACTTCTTTCATCTTACAGCGTTCATCGTCTGCTGCTCCTCTCTACACTGGCTTCCAATTGTCTAGAGAATACTTACCCCCCCTAAAAAAATAAGCCCTGAAAACCCCCCTCTTCAGCCTGGCCTCCCCACCTTCTCATTCCTAACATGACCACCATACCAGCCCCCCCCCCTCCAATGTATACCGTGTTTTCCAACCTATTAGATTGCAAGCTTGTTTAGTCAGGGTCATCAACTCCTCCTGTGTCATAACCTGCACCTGTGTTATTTTGTGCTGCATCTTAACTGAAATTTAATGTACAGTGCTGCATAATATGTTGGTGCTATAGAAGATAATTATAATTTATTGTCTGGATATGCCAAACACAAGAATATGTGCATTTACTCGTGTGTCTAAAATGCTTTTACATTCATTATATTCAATCTGTGTGGGGGAAAAACTTTGCCAAATATCTGGATATGCAGCCTCCTGTCACTACTTGCCCTGATGAAACCGTTTTTTTTCCCCCCCTTCGCAGGTCTCTAAGCTTTACGTCTCTGTACAATTTAGTTAAGGCGAAGCTGTGTCCATACTTCTACGTGTGTACGTATCAGTTCACAGTGCTTTTCAGGGCAGCTGGCATTTCTGGAAGTGATGTCATCACTGCGGTCATGGCTCCAACCACGCGAGGCTTAAGAGAAGCAATGAAGAATGAAGGTACGTTTGATTAAAGCTGATTTTCAGACCTATATTGCTGTGCTGTATCTGTATGTATATCATTAGGGGTCCATTCACACTAATTAATCACCAATGGATGCAGTCTATTGCAGGTAAATAAACTTGAGTTGGCTTATGCCGCTGTGCTAGGTCTCCCATAGTAGTGTATGAGAGACGCGCTGTAGGGCATTTATAAAGTTATAAAAGGTACACAGGCTTCCTCAAGTTAAAGTATAGTGTGAAAGGGCCGTAAGTGGTGTGTGTGTGTGTGTGTACATTTAATGTGTTTATTTATGCAGCATCTGATGCAACCATTAATGCTTTTGCAGGTTAGAGGTTTTCATCTGTGTATTTATCCTTTGCCTTAAATACCTTTTTAATCCATAGGTTCTAGATCCCAGGTGCCCAACCTGTGGCCCAGGGATCGCATGCAGCCCCTTGGGTGTTCTTTGGCGGCCCCCCCTCTGTCCTCCCCTGAAACCTTACTGTTATTGCATAGGGCATAGGAACTCCCCGGTCTGCTGAACTCCCACTGACAGGTCCTCTCCCAGGAACTTCTTAGAGTGGGAAGAGGAGGAGAGGCGATAAACCTCCGTGATATGTGTATGTAAAAGCCAATCGGCGCCTGAGCAAGTCCCTTGCCTCTCCTCTTCTCTATTGTTGGTGGGGGATCAGCAGACCGGTGGGGGCTTATGTTCCAACTATTTCACCAATGAACGGGGGGTGATTGTGATTGTATAAAATATATTGCGGCACATAACTTTTAAAGGCAGTATAGAGTAAAAAATGTTATGTGCGGCCCTTTAGTGATACTTAGGGCCGCACTTGTGGCCCTCCATATTAACTCAGTTGCCCACCACTGTTCTAGAGAGTAGGAATTTCACTAGTCATGTGCAACAATTGTTCTAGGCCAGGGGTGGGCAAACTTTTTGACTCGAGGGCCACATTTGCTTCTTAAATTTGATAAACCAAGTGCTCATAATGGTGGGCCAATGCCATGCATCACTAATGACGGCGGTGATGTGTGATAGGTATAGATGAGCAGAGATGATTCCTGGAGACTGTCGCTATGAGGATGACCCTACAGTGTCATGATGATGCCACTTGCAAAGAACAAGCTAAACAAGCTGGATCCAGCCCCCAGGCCTTAGTTTGCAACACCCCTGTGCTAGTGCATTTATATTTACAGTAACTTCTGGTTTTGCCACTGGGTTGGCCACAATGTCTAGGTTGTCCGATTTGTGACTACTGCTGCTCTGGCTTATTCTTCATGTAATTCTCTATGAACACATTTTTATATGTACAATTCTGCTGAATCTGCAACTTTGGTCATGTTTGTCCAGTAGAAGTAAGTGAAGCCTAAAAGCTTATTTTTTATGATCGTGTTTGGCTTTCCTGCACCTAGTGTTCCGGGTGCAAATGAATACAAAAGTTAACAAAAAAAAAGGGATTTGCCGTTTTGTAATCTGCGATAAATGTTGTGTTCCAGGAATTGAATTCTCTCTGCCATTGCTGAATGACCCTAACCAAAAGCAGAAGAGTTCTGAAACGTCCCATTCAAATGACAAGGAACCTGGAAACACAAGTGAAGGAGAGGAGTAAGTACACAGTCTACAATGTTATACCCATAGGCAATAACAAAAAAAATAGTGTTTTACATGTGCCAGTGATTCATGAAACCCCCTTAAAAGCACAGACAAGGTACATAGAAAGTTACTGGCTGGCAAGTTTTTTTTATTGTACGATTTTGCAAATGCCTAGCAAAACTAAGAATAAATGAGACCTGTTGATTGCTATGGTATGTGTACCAGTTCATTTTTTTTGTCTAGGGGGCAGGGGCGCATGCAATCCTGGGGGTGGGGCACAGCTACAGGGGCAATTTATAGCCCTAGCCCTCTGTGAGAATCGTGCTGAGCCAGAGAGAGATCTGCAGAACTTGGCTGCCTATTGGCTCTCCCCACTGTCCTCTTCTTCCTCTGGGGATTGCGCACAGTGCACCCACACTCCCCTACCACTGCCAGCCAATCGGACAAGCCTGAGAGCTAGACAAACAGGAAGACTACCTACTGTCTGCAGCTAGTTCCCCCATGGTTGAATGCATGTCTCTATGTGATGTATGTTTCTGCGCCTGTTTCATTCTGTTCCATTGATTACCAATTTAAAACTAAATTTTTAGAATGTGAAACGCAGTGGCTATAGTGGAGACTAGGGGGGGGGGGGACTCAGCTGAAAACATCTATCTGTGTAAAGAGAGGCTTCTCTTTCCCCTCTTTACAAAGTCTCACAGATGTGATGCTCACGTCACATCTGTGAGACTAAGACACAGGGGCTTATGGAAGAGAATTCCTAGTAACCCCTGCGGCTTGTTACGTCTTGCCTTTTTTTTTTTTTTTAAGTCTGAGCTGCAGCTGATACTGTAGAGTGACCTGGTAGGTCCGCTTTAAGCTTTCAGTGTTACGGCTTCCACCAAATTTTGTATAATTGGGGATGTCTACCTTGTGACTAAACTAGTTTCTTAGATTGATTTATTTGTATTGAAGAAGCGATGTAACGACAGTTCTTCTAGTCACAAATATGAATGGACTGTGATGTTTTTTCCAACCTTGAAAGGTTAACTAAATGCTCATGTTCTTATAAATGTGTTCAGGGTTCCTCTAGACAGCGATGACGATGATGAAAGCTTCTCGTGGTTGGAAGAGATGGGAGTGGAAGACAAGATTAAAAAGCCAGACTCCATATCCATCAAACTGTATCCTTTCAAAGAAGAAGTCTCCTTCTATATAAACTCTGTGAAGCATATAAAGAAATGGCCAATAACAAAATCAAACTGTTACATCCATCCATCACACTGCCTGTTTCTACGGCATCGAGCCGGTCTCCTGGCCAGAGGTTGGCTGGGTGCGCTATGTTAGCCTCTCCACTGGCTGAAAACTAGACTAAAGTCCCACATACACCTTGAGATTCCTCCATACAATTTCCATCAGATCTACCAACAACTATGTAGTATAGTGACCTCCCTGATAGAATACATAGTGATTGGAAGGTGTAGAAAGGTCCTCGTATTACATGGTTTTGGTAGAAGAAAAGTTGATTGTACAGAAATTGCATGGTAATTGTATGTGGTGTATGGGGGGCTTTAGACGCAACCCACCGTGGAAACCTAGCCTAAGACACAAATTAAAACCTCTCCATAATCGATATATCAAAACAAGCAGTAGACAATATCCAGATTTGACTTGGGTAAGGACCCTGCTGCTTGAAAGTGTGTAGAGCAACAATATTCTGCACGGTGTGTGTACTTTTCAGCAAGAGGCTTCAAGATAACCTGGGCTCAGGGTAAGTGTGGTTTTGGCCATCAATTCCTGGGAGGGGAGGTTTTCCTTGGATATTGCAGCAAATAGGCTGTATTTAGCTGAAGCTGTGCTTCAACCTCCTTCGCATTAAACCTGAGTGGTATTCTAGTTGGATAGACCCAACTTCTGTGTTGTGTAAATCTCTCCAATTTGTTGCTCTTTTGTATGGTCTTACAATTTAAATTTAATGCCTTCAATAAATAAAAAAACAAAAAAAGAATAGCTATAGTATTGCATTTGATGAGATGACCTACCAGATAGTAATATAACCATCACTGTAGTATGTGTATTATATAATGCACTGCATTCCCAAACCATATGTCTGGCATACTTCCCTATCCATATTTTACCTTGACCGTCATCTAACCAGCCGTAAGGAAAAGCATGAAGTAAAACTGGACCATAGATCAGAGTCTGTTGTGCTGGTGAAAGGCACCAACACTTTCACATTACTCAACTTCCTCATCAACTGCAAGAGTATTGTAGCCGCTGCTGGCTCTCAAGCTGGACTCCCGCCGACGCTGTTGTCACCGGTCACTTTCCGAGGAGCTACTATGCAGACTCTAAAGGTACCAGAACACACCCCTCTCTTACCCCAATAATACATTTTTCACTTTTCAAAAGGGAGTAGCCATCTTTGATTAGGCCGGTGGTTCTCAAACTTTCCCTGCTGGGCCCCCCTCTTCTAGATAGAACATCACCCCCATTCAACACATGTCCAGATTGAGGACCATTTTCACTAGCTGTGTTTCGGTTTTTTATCATGTTCTAGTGTGACATGGCCCTCACAACAGAGACATGTATCATATATACACACACCAATTATACAGAGACATGCATCATGTATACACACACCAATCATACAGAGACATGCATCATATACACACACCAATCATACAGAGACATGCATCATATACACACACCAATCATACAGAGACATGTATCATATACACACACCAATCATACAGAGACATGTATCATATACACACACCAATCATACAGAGACATGCATCATATATACACACACCAATCACACAGAGACATGCATCATATATACACACCAATCATACAGAGACATGCATCATATATACACACACCAATCACACAGAGACATGCATCATATAGACACACACCAATCACACAGAGACATGCATCATATATACACACACCAATCATACAGAGACATGCATCATATATACACACACCAATCATACAGAGACATGCATCATTTACACATTACATGCACTCTACTATCTGCAGCTAGTTTCTCCATGGTTGGCTTTCTGCTTGTCCCTCCCTCCCTTTGTGGCTTTTGAACATTTCACATATTCCTGTTATGACCGCCTACATTGAGGTGTTATTGTACAGTTACCTGACTATATTTTCTCACGTTCTCTAGGCCAGGAGTATAAATGTGAAAACCCAAGTTCAGTCCGGCTACAAGGATCAGTTCAGCTTAGAGATCACTGGCCCGGTCATGCCGCATGCTGTACATTCTCTAACGCTTTTACTCAAGGCGGCGCAGAGGGGAAGCTTTGCAACGTCACTGTATACGCACGAACCAACGGCTGTATTGAACACATCTGTTCACACCCCAGATGGCAAGGTGAGTGCTGGGTAGCACATGACTTTTTACGGTCAGTAATTTGTGTGGGGGTGCCTTTTTGTTTTAAAAAACTCAGTGTGTTATTGGGTGTGGGGATCCACTATCATATGCTTATTGTTTAGTGTAGGACACCTTATTTTTCAGACCAATAGGATATGCCCTATACGGAGAAGCGTCTGATCGATGAAAAATATTTTCTACACTGCTGGACAGAGTAGACAGAGCTCTTTCTCTCCATGGAGACCTTTAACCCTAAGCGGAGGACCCCCTTCTATCTGGAGTCCACCTGGGTGGGGAGTTTAGAGTAGCTTTAGTTCTATATTTGCTGTGGGGGCTTTTTGGGTTTCCTATACGTGAATATCTGGCCAGACTTGCTGCACTTTTAAAGCCAGTACGGGCGCAGTTTGATCAAATTGTGCCTGTGCCGGAATCGGGCACAATAGGCAGTTCTCTCTGAGCCTGCAGAGTTTCTGCTTCGCTGCAGGCTCATGGAGTTCTTCCAGGCCAGGGCCTCCTGGAGGGGACATCGCTCTACCAGTGTACTCTGCCGCGATTGCCCTGGCAGTGGCCCAGTAACACCTTGGTGGTTAAACCCCTTGCATGCACATTG
Organism: Ptychadena robeensis; assembly: GCA_036250615.1. Taxonomy (NCBI): domain Eukaryota; kingdom Metazoa; phylum Chordata; class Amphibia; order Anura; family Ptychadenidae; genus Ptychadena; species Ptychadena robeensis. Next base: position 9,307,520 of record CM070038.1, on the reverse strand, counting down.
TGTGCCTGAACACAGGCGCTGTGGAGCTGAGCAGCTGATCGGAGCTTAGACGGCAGCGACATCTTGTGGCAATATTATATATTACATCAAATAAAGTTTATGTGAAATGCTGTACTGATTAAAGGTATGTTTCTATAGACCCCCTACACTAAGTGCATTGCTTGTCTGGAGGTCCCGACGGAGCGCATAGACTTACTTGCTCAGTGGATGCTGTGCTCTCACGGCACTGAGTCGTTCAGCTGATGCACTGGTTAACGTAGTAGAGTACGTTAACCCTTGCATCGCCAGATGTCTGAACAGAGCATCTGCCAGCCAGCTAAGGGTTTGTGATCCAAACACTGCATTGAATGCAGGGGTCCCGACCGGATCACAAAATGATGTGACCCCCCCCCCCCCCCCCCCCCCCCCCCCCCAGTACAGAAATTCAGTCCTCTATGCAACGCTAGGGAGGTTAAATTGCCAAAAATAAGTCCTAGTGCACTTCATGCTTCTAAAATTTAATATAAGACAGTGTCTTATTTTCAGTGTCTAATCCATGATCAGATTTGTTTATAAAGGTTGTGCTTGGGTTTATGGTTGGGTTATGGTTCTCTCAATAATTTACTAAGTATATTTTGTCCTTTATTCCCCCCTCCCCCCTCAGGAAAAGGATCCGGCTGAGCTTGTGAACTGCGGCCTTAACCCTCTTACACTGGAACAATTCAGTCAGCTATCGGTCCTTGGAAAGGCGTCATTACGTCAGCTGGAGCTGAGCGACTACAAATACACCTGGAAGTGCTGATCTCTTCATATTCCTTGGACGCAAAGACCACACATGTCATGTAGGCCGTTCTATTTACTCTGCAACGCTGCAGGGTCACCACTGCCAGGATCGGTATGACTGACTGCTGTAGAGGTTTCATGGTTTTTGAATTTTTTCTACTCGACTGACTGACTGCAACAAAGATCTGTTTGTCCTGTATTATTATCAATTTTAAATAACATTAAATTATAATTTAATCTGCTGTATGTGTTTGCCTGAGCCATATTCTTTTTCTGCAGTCGAACTGTGCCCCAAGGTGTTCCATCCTTTACCTGGGCAAGGGAGCATTCATTTTTTTAATGATGACTTATCTACTATTTCTTATAGTAATTTAAGGTGAAACAAAATGTATTAGGTCTTATTTTTGGGTAGGTCTTTTTTTCACTAAGCAATTTGTTTATTGCAATATATAGAATGCCCAATAGATGTCACTGCTGTCTAAGGCTATGTTTCCACTAAAGCGATTGGGCACGATTCTAATTGTGAGTGGAGATCGGCAGTGATCAGGGGCGATCGTGAGCTTTTTTGGCCACGATTTTCAGCAGCGCCCATAAACAATGAATAGGGACGCGTCTAAAAACTGCGCCCCAATTCAATGAGGCATTTTTTGGTCGCGTCCATTCATGTCAATGACCGCTGTAGTGGAATTTATTACATTGATAAATCCATAACACACACAAGTGTCACCCCCACCCCCCCCCCCTGACTTTCGTAAAACCCCCCAAATGAGGAAAAAACACAAGGAATCATTAACATGGGGAGGTTATGTCTAAAGCTGGCCCATAGACATCTCGATACCCCACAGATCAACCGCACGGGACGTCATCACGCATGGCCCGTCGTGTCGGGAATTGACGCTCGCATTTGGGTGCCCAGCATTTACTAGGATGGGGCTAGGGTCCATCCAAGTTCCAAAGTAAGGAGATCCATCTAAAAATACGAACATGGCAGTATGTTTAGATTGATTTATGGCCCGATTTTAAGTTGGGACGCTTTATTTGCAGCTGATTTTAAGCAGAGCAAGGCGCCACGGTGGTCGATCGCAGTGAAATCACCCGCCTAATTAAACAGTCTTTGGCAACCTTTTAGTATGTGCATATCGACAAAAATGCTCCTCTACTCTTTACTTTCACCCCCCTCTTGGAACTGCGATTGATATCGGTGCCGGCACGTCTCTAAGGGCTTGTTTCCATTACGTCGGGAGCACTCCGCTAAGTACACGCTTAGCGGGGGTCCCCGACGTAGCAGAAGCAGATAGACTTACATGCTGGGCGGAAGGGGTCTGTCTTCATTGCGCCGACCCGATCCGCCGGGTTTGTCGGCTGAACGTTAGTTGAGTACGTTCAGCCTGTACACCGGCGGATGTCCTAAACAGACATCCGCCGGAGGCTGAGTCATGGGATACGTCGCGGACTAAGCGTATACGCTTAGCGGAGGGCTCCCGACGTATAATGGAAACAAAGCCTTAATTTGACATCATGAATGTACCCTATTGGTGCCAGCAACCAAGGTTGCAACTATAACCCCGGGGCTTTAAAGGTAGACATACATGGTTCAATTTGCAACAAATCGATCATCAATTCAATCGAAGTATTCGACCATTCAATCGTGTATCGATTGGAATTGAATGACACACCACATTGAGTGTTCGATCTTAAACATTTCCATTACTGCAACAGTCTCCTCAAGATAACCTGACCTATGCGGAGTAATCATAGTGGTCTGACTACAGTCAACATGGCGACTGAACGGATCGGGGTTTATTACTTGGACGGGAGTATGTAGTCTTTCTATGCAGTCACCGCTGCGTCATACTTTCACTATGATCACATACAAGCCGCACTACCTAAAACTTTTATTTTCATGGGTAAAAATTTCCATTACTGTGACAGCAGCCTCAAGATAACCTATGCGGAGTCGTCATAGTGGTCTGACTGCAGTCAAAAAAGCATACATACACACATCCTATTCTGCCGACCAGTAGAGAGAACAGTATGCTCATTGATTGGATCTAATCACAATTGGTCGGGACAAGGAATACTATTTAATTTACACTCGATGTGGTAGCAATCAATTACAATTTTCCAACTGGTCCGATCAAATTTTGATCGAGCAAATTGACACTTTTTAAATCGAATCAAAAATATCGTTCAATGTGGACATGATTTAAATTTTCAATCGACCAAACTAATCAAATTACATCGATTGAACAGTCAATTGAACCCTGTATGGCTAACTTAATCAATCAAACATTTAACCTCTAAAAAGTAAATTTTTTACATCAAAGGAACAATTCATTAATATATTCTGTATGTGGGGACTGGAAAACCGATCATGCAACCTTACACAACCCACAACATCATTATACACACAATGTGCAAAACGTCAAGCCATATCATAGTGTTGATCATGAAGCTCCTACGACATGTTTGGCTCACTAGGGCTTCCTCAGGGAGAGTTATGATCAAACCTAGCAGATGTCATCACGCACAGCCTGTTACACAAATCGGCTGCTCGTCCTTTTGTGTGGCAGCATTTACGATGCAGGGGGACGCTGGTCCCCATTCAAAGTGATAAGATTGGCCCAAAAAATACGGACATGTTCTTTAGTTAAACCGATTTCTGGGCCAATTTACAGTGAGTGTGTTAGATTTGCTGCAGATCAGGCGCACACAGTGGTCAAATTGTGGTGAAATTGTCTGCAAATCTAACCGTCTATGCCTAGCTTTAGATATTAAAAAATATTGTTTTCCATCACACAAAAGGCTACATACACATTTATGTTTATTGCGTCTTTAAAGCTAGCCATACACGTGTCGGATTCCATGTCCAATCGATTCATCATCCGATCGATTCCGGCGATTCTGCCGGGAATCGCAGGTGTGATCAATCGGCCAATTAAGAGTATCCATCGCTGCATACCACCTTGTCCAACGGATTCCGGGACGGATCCGTGTCCGATTGTCCACCTCACAAATGGCAACTCCCCCTGATCCGGACAGAATCGCATGAGAAAGACCAACATGTTGGTTCTCCGTCGGATCCGATTCTGAGCCCCTGAACGATCGGACGCGATCGATCGGACCAGGTGGGCTGCATGCGATTCCGGCTCATGTTTAGCCAGAGGTAACTCAGGGCGAGTTTGTTTACTGACAAAACGTACCCCAAGCTAACCTCAGGCATACTCGCCTGTCCGGTGGGAGCCCGCAGCGGTCCTCCATATAAGTGGACCCACCGATCTTTCCAGGTCCGCCTCAATGACGTCATTCGGTGCTTTTATTCAGCACATGCCTGTCATCAACCAGGACGCTGGGGAATGAGAGAGGGTGCAAAATCACGACACTGCTTTTTTTAAATGCGCCAAGTTTGAACTTGCGGTTTTAAAAAAAACACCCAGGAGGTTATTGTGTTCAAGAGGGCCTCCAGTGGTTGGAAGCATCAAGGCGTGTGCATTGTAGAAGCTTGATAAGCACCAGTGGAGGGGCGGTTTTAGGACGGGATTACTATATTCACAGTCAGGCGTTTACTGCTTAAAAACACCTGAAAAGCGATCTGCAAACCGCTGACCGTTTGTTGAGCTTTCCCATTAAAATCAACGAGGTCGTGTAATATCTGGTTGACCATCCATACATGACATGAGGCATTGAAAAAACGACCCGCAATTTCTTAAGCACCTTGGTGCTTTTCAACTGAATCCGCGATCGGACGCGGTGCGGCCGAGATCTAGAATGCAGGCCACCAAGTTTTGGATTGGAGATCGCTTCTTACCACGGCCATAGAGATGAATGGACAACGTTAAAATGCGCATTTCCATCCATTGATTTTTACAGAGAGACACATGGGACAGTGTCCCCTATGCGTATTCTGAACGGCGCGCCTGCGGTGCAGTTTTGAAGCTGCTGCGTCTTCATTGCAGCACTGCAAGGTGCCTATTGCTGTTTGGGTGCTGCTTTTTCACGTCTTTCCACTGCTGCATCAATAGCACGCCCTAAGCCGCGGGCACACTGCCCGCAAGCCATGGGGAATTCGCCCGGTAAATGTGCCTGCGTGCGTCTTGATCCCCTGTGCTGGACATCCGCAGTGGACACATGACCTTAGTGTTTATACGAGAAATACGAGAAGTTTAATATATACAGCACGTAAATCATTATTATGTGAAATGATATATAATACATATTATTTAGCCCTGGAAGCCAGAAATACATATTTATATATTTCTGTGAAACATATTCCGTACACAATACAATAATATATATGATTTATAGATTGGAAATGTTTTATTTTACTAGTATTTGGGTGATATTTGTAACGTTGGGGTACAAGTTGGCTACTGCTGCAGTGGCAGAGCAATCTGGTTTAGGAACACCCGGCTGGAGGGGGATTTATGATCACGTGGGTGGGTTCAAGTAAGGATTTCCCGTGTGAGGTTATAAACTTGGAGACCAAGAACGCGCTCTTTGCTTGCTGGCGCGCTGCTTCAAACTACCGTATGTGGAAGAGCATGGGAGCGAGCACGCATGCACCCACGCACGCGATACGAGCAATACCCACCTTAATTTACCATTAGCACTGCAGCACGTACGTTGTCTGCGTACTGTGGACTCCGGAAACATGGCCGCGCCCCACGTCTGGCACATTCTAGAAACGAAACTTCCAATGGAGGGGCTGGGCCGAGGAGAGGGCGTGCGAGGTGACGTGACGTCAGAGGCGGAAGGTTCCAGAGTGTGCAGTGTTGGGGAAGCGGCAGCTTGTTACAGTGTTGCTGTTCTTCTGAGTGAGAGATAGTCATTATCCGCCATGGACTCTGCTTTGCTGGAGGTAAGAAGACTTCATAACGGGGGCAGCCTGCTGTCCATTCATTGAGTTGGTAGAGTCTTTGCATGTGCCCTAACGTGGAGGAGTCACGTGACCGTCTCATAGTCACTTACCTCCAGTGGTAGGAGGGAGGGTTATGGTGTCAATGAGAGATTTGCAGAATTTTATTGTAAATGGCATTGACATGGTATTATAGTCTGTAGGTAGTCAGGTAGGTGCTCCCATGTCATGTGCTCCCAGTAAAGTAGCAAAAGCTGGGACTGCAATGACTCTTATGAGGTAAGTGGCTGGTTAGTGCAGGAGGGTAGGTCATGCTTCCAGTGTGTGCTCCCCGCATGTGCAGCAAGAAACTCGCACATGTTCTGCTGGGACATGTAGTCCAGGTGCTGGTTATACAGTGCAGGAGGGTAGGTCTTGCTTCCAGCATGTTGGTAATTTACAGAAGGTGCACCAGGCACTTCCTGAGTTGGGGGGCTACCTTACCTATAGGGACTCTATGGAGCCTGTATGTAGCCACCGCTGTGTGTGTTCCCCCCCC
>CM070038.1:9282156-9294387 GCA_036250615.1 Ptychadena robeensis | reverse complement strand
AGAGGGGGAATCAGAATGGCACAGGAGACTCAGAGGGGGGATTACCATTTTAGTAACCCTTTCTGATCCTTCTGTGTCATTGTGATTGCCCCCTTTGATCCCCCCCCCTGTCCAGAGTTACAGTACCGTATCTTCGGGGGGGCCTTATTGTTGGGGAAACAGGGTAGAATTCATATTTTATAAAGTTCATTTGGCTTTACTTTTGTAATGTTCTTCGGTGATGGGGGGTCGTTATCCTGTGCTGCTACATTAAATCTACAAATCCTTAATGATTAAATCTTATACTAGATCCGCTAATGCACTGCGCCTCTTTCCCCTTCAGGTTGGGATCAATCCGACAAGTTCGTTAAAATCTATATAACTTTGAAAGATGTTCAGAATATTCCAGTGGATAATGTTCAGGTCAACTTCGGAGAAAGGTGAGATAATGGTGCCTTTGATGGAGACTCTTCTTCCTCCTGGGTGTTCTGCCACGCCCGCGGCCATCTGTTGAGTGGGGACAAGCGATCAACGGAGGGAGCGCGAGGCCTATGTGGGAGCATAGTCTTATCACTTATTGCTCTCCCTAGGGAGTGATCAGAGCAGAGAGACACGCAGCCCCTGCTAACTACAGCCAGTGTCTCTCAGCTCTGTGTCTTGCTCTGATCACTCCCTTCTCCTTGGTGCCGTCTATCCACAGGAGGGAGGGGCAGAGCAGGGAGTGATCAGTACTATTCATTTCTGCATAAGGATATCTACTGGAACAACGCAGCCATTTTCTTAGTAAAAAAACATAATTGTATTATAAAGAACACTTAGAATGGACAAACTGCACACTTCCAGTGGTTGGTGGTTGTATAACTGTCATTTATAAAAAAAAAATTGGCAATCTCCTTATCATATGTTTATAAAAATGATAAGCTCAATAAAGGGAGAGGTTAGAAAGACATGGCAAGCGTCGGTTCCCCAGTTTACTTCTCTTTGGGCTCTTTCACACTATAAAGCGGTGTTGCCTTTGCCCCCAGCATCTATCACACTTGAATGGTAGTGTGTTAACACATAAAGCATTGTGTTACCATACGCCAAGCGTTGCCTATACACTTGCATGGGGTAGTGTGTACTGTCCAGCGTGCGCTTTAGCACTTACACCAATGCGCCAGTTGTTGGCAGCGTGTATACTGTAAACGAGCCCTTTAGGGCCCTTTCACACTATATGCAACAAATCAATGAAAAATGCAAGCTGTGCGTTTCTCAAAAATGCATGCGGAAACACATGCAGTGTGAATGGTAACATTGAGTTTCTATGAAAAAACACAGTCCTGTAAAAACGCATGCGTTAATAAAAAACAAAAAAAAAACATGTGCATGCTTGTTAAAAATCAGGGAGGACCCAGCACTACATAGCAGTGATATATACCTTCCAATCACTATGTATTTTATCAGGGAGGACCCAGCACTACATAGCAGTGATATATACCTTCCAATCACTATGTATTGTATCAGGGAGGACCCGGCACTACATAGCAGTGATATATACCTTCCAATCACTATGTATTGTATCAGGGAGGACCCAGCACTACATAGCTGTGATATATACCTTCCAATCACTATGTATTGTATCAGGGAGGCCACTATACTACACAGTTGTTGGTAGATCTAATGGAGATTGTATGGATTGATCTTAAGGTGTATGGGGGGCTTTAGACGTGGGACAAATTCCCCAACATACATCATAGTACACCGGATGCATGTACTACATTACGTCCTGGTCCCCATGCCAGGAATTCGGATCTGTCATTTTGACATCGTAGTTGTAAGTAGAGCAGCTATTATGTCTGATCACATCATAGTTGCAACACCTACAGAAGCTCAGTTAGGTCTTGTTTCCATTATACATCGGGACCCCTCGACCCCTTAGCGGGGATCCCGACGTATCTCGAAGACATTGCCTGCCGGCGGATGGTCTGTTGACACATCCGCCCGTGCAGAGGCTGAACGTATTTGACTACGTTCAGCCTTATATCGGCGGAGCGTCTCGGCGCAATGAAGACAGAGTCTCCGCCAAGCAGGTAAATCTATCTGGGGTCCCAACGTAATGGAAACTAAAAGTTTCCTAAAAGTAATGCTTGTTCTTATTTATCTTGTATTATGTCTTCAAATGTTTTCCCCTTCACCATATTAAAAACAAATTTTTCTAGATGCATTTAGATCTCTAACATTTTTGTGTACACAGGTCCTTTGAATTGTTTGTGAAGGATTTAAATGGGAAGAACCATACCATGACCATAAATAACCTGCTGAAGCCGATCACACCAGAAAACAGCTCCAGAAAAGTGAGTCCCAGACTTTGTATTTCCTGATTGTATATACGGCGCTGCGCATCTTGAAAATACCGTCTAGACAAAAAGAAAGCCTTTGCCCGCCAATTGGAGGTAGAGACAGCATGCACGCTGGTCAGCGAGCATACAGAAATGCACAAACCTTCTCTCTCTGTGCACTGACCTGCCTGTATTTTGTCTCTGCCTCCAATTGGCGGTCAGCATTAGAGATAGTCGAATTTTTTGGCAATAAATTTGATGATTTCGATTTAATTGCAAAGCCCCTGAACATGGTATCATCACCAATCTTGCTGGAGATATAGAGAAGGGTTGGGGGTATACTACAAAAAAAGTATTGCTCTTACACAAACAGTTTTTGCATAAATTAAGTTCAAGTCAAAATTTTTATTAAACCAAATTTCGACTTTTTTAACTTAATTTATGCCAAAACTACATGTGCTAGAGCAAAAAAATTTTTCAAATGTTCCCACAACCCTTCTCTACATCTCCAGCAATTTTGGTGATGATACCATGTTCAGGGGCTTTGCAATCAGCTCACAAAGTTAGCAAGTCGATAAATTCGACCACCTCTAGTCAGCATAAGAACTTCTCTCTCTGTGCGCACTGACCTGCGTGTATGTTGTCTCTTCCTCCGATTGGAAGTCAACATAAGAACTTCTCTCTGTCAGTATTGATGGAGATGTATGTATGTACTGGTGAAAAAAGTGAAGGTTTCCAGCTAGATTCACCTGTAGTATGCGAAGGCCATCGGTGGTTCATGGCTTCTGTATCTTCTGCTTATGCTGTTAGATTTCGACTGTCGGTATACTGATAGAATTTCCATTATTTAAGCCCCCCATACACGTTCCGATTATTCTCCCGACCGATTTTTCGTCTGATCTGGTCACCCGATTTTCACCTAAAATGTTATGGTCGGTCGGTCTGCTGGCACGAAAAATCGGAATGCGAATTATCACCGATCCATCAGCCTAACCCTATTTATTAACAGCAGATCGACCAAGAATTTACAGACAGGTCCGAAGCGGTCCCGATTTTCGGGATCGGTCGGGTACATAATTCCGCATCCGATCTCCCGATTGATTAATCTCCCGACCACATTGGTCGGTCGGGCAAAATTCGTACGAAAAATCGGAACGTGTATGGGGGGCTTTCGACTAGCATGAAGCCAGTATTCCTGGAACTTGTGAGCCTTTATAACCTCCTAGTCCAGTGATGGGGAACCTTTCAGAGCCAGAGTGCCCAAACTGAAACCCAATCACTTATCTCAAAGTGCCGACATGGCAATTTGACCTGAATTACACACACACATCATAGTCACACACAAAACATGTAAACACACACTCAACTTTCTTATAAGATAGAATAGGAGAGAGTATGGGGCACTGTGTGCAATCAGAAGAGAGGGGAAGAGAACTGACAGCATTGAGAGCCAATAGGCTGCAGTTCTTTCCTCTGTGCTGGCTGACCGTTCGCGTGCCCACATAAAGGGCTCAGAGTGCCATAGGTTTCTCCATCACTGTCCTAGCCTGTGTTATCTCTGCTTGAATTTGTTATCTTGGTAGAATCTACATTTATAATATACATCTATAGCTTTTGTGTGTGTGTGTGTGTGTGTGTGTGTATATACAATCGTATACCTAACGTATTTAGTTTTCCAGGTGAAGACAGACACTGTTCTCCTAATGTTAAAGAAGAAATCTGAAAGTAAATGGGAATATCTGACGCAAGTTGAGAAACAGACAAAGGAGAAAGAGTGAGTGTTCCAATGGAAATATTCTGAAATATTAGGAAAGTTTCATAAATCTGGCGAACGTTTTCATTCATGAACCATCAAATCTTTGCTGACTGAAATCTCAGCATAAATAAGTTTTTCTAGAGAAAATAAAAAATTAACTCTAATTGGGACAATACAAACTATCCTGACATTGGTTCTACCCTCTAACCCAGTGGTTCAAAACCTGCTCGATCCTGTGCGGGTGTTTGCTGGTCAAACAGTTGGGGGTTAGTCTGGAGGGGACCTGACTCAAGTATAAGCCATGGAGGAGTTTTTTAAAAACATTTTCTGATCTGAAAAGCTTGGCTTATACTCTACTAAATATGATATACCGTATTTTTTGGACTATAGGACGCACCAGACCATAGGCCCCACCTAGTTTTTAAAGCCGAAAAAATAGAAAATAAATATTTAATATAAAAGTGTTCACATCAATTGGGTTAATGCAATTGAATAAATGAATGTAATATCAAATTCAGCCAGTAGATGTCACTAGCAGCAGTACACACACAGCACATCAAATCATCCTCACTGATCGGGAGGAGGGGAGAAGACTGCAGAGTCTTCTCCCTCTCCACTCTGGCTGAGCCTGTGTCCATGGAAGCTGCAGTGATTGCAGTGTACACGGAGAGAGGTATAGATGGCAGTTTATCTATCTCTCTCTTCTTTGCTTATACCAGCAGGGCTCTGAGCTCTGCTGGCATAAGCAATTATACAGTTAAGATGGGAGATTTGGCCGTGGGCAGATCTCTCATCTGACAGCTCCTCCAGTTCCCTGGCTAATCTCCTTGCCGGGAGAGCTGCGGGGAGCCAAGGTGCCACCACCCGTGGCCAAGGGGGAGCTGTGGGGGGTCTCGCATTCGGACTATAAGACGATTTTGGGGGTGAAAAAGTCTTAGACCGAAAAATACGGTACTCCTTTAACCAAAGGGTATCAGAATCTACCCTTTTGGAACTTTTTATGAGATCCTGTGTATCGCTTATGAAGTACCGACAAGGTTTTTCTGTGTTTTGCTAGTCACCTGAAAGATGTATTTATTTTACCGCCCACAGCAAACCCTCACTGGATACTGATGCAGACCCCAGCGCTGGTCTCATGAACGTTTTGAAGAAAATGTACGATGAAGGAGACGACGAGATGAAGAGGACTCTGAACAAAGCCTGGGTGGAATCTCAGGAGAAGCAGAAGATGGGGGGTGACATGGATATCTGAGGACTGACGCTTCTCATACTTTTCGCCTTAACAAGAAAACAAAAGGCCAGGCCTCGCTGTAACAGGGGAGTTGATCTCTGCCCTGTCCATTCTTAGGTATCCGATTATTTCCATGCGACACTATGCTCTGTTCTCATTGGACCACAACCAGGACACTTCCGGCAGCTCGCTCTGCAATTTTACTATTTTAGATCCTCAGTGGAGGATCGGAATCTGGAGACCGCAGAGGTCGACAGGGATTTATTTTAACGTATTTGTAAATGTCAATGCTTTTTGTTTTGTAAATGTAAACTCTGCCAAATACATATATGAACTTTGTATTTTATTGTCTCTGGAATATCCTGAACTTGCCTTTATAGGTAGGGGGGGGGGGGGGGAAATGGGCAGACATCGAAGTTGAACAGCACAGGCTGGTTTAAACAAGCTTTAAATACTAGAAGTGCTGTGTATAGGAAGCTCTAACGATGCCGAACCTCCTGGGTGTTTTGTTGAGTTCCAGATTTCTGTACCAATTGGGGAAAAAAAATTGGGCGGCCTGTAACTGATCAAAATATGTCCAAACACGGGTCTAGTAGACTTCCTGAATATATAAAGTTTCAAACGCTTAAATATTTTAAAATTAGATTTAATGATTAAATTAAATAGAAAAAATCTGCTCAAACAAGAATTCATTTATTAACCTCCTTAGTGTTCATGACGAGCCCATCTCGTCCAGAGTTTGTGTGAAGAACAAACTCTGGATGAGCTAGGCTCCCATGAAAGCCGCATATCCCCAGAAAGCGTCACGGTGACGCAGAAGGGGGTGAGGGTGAGCAGTGCCATAGACCTCCATGTTAATGGAGGGGCCTCTGCTTTCCAGCCCTCCCAGCTGGTGTCATGAATGACACTGGCTGTATGGAGAGGGGAGGGAGGAAATGGCAGGCAGTGTACCTCGTACACTGCTGCCATTGCCTGTACCACACTTAAAAATGGTGCGGTACAGGCAGTGCGCTAGGGAGGTTAAATCATCCGATGCTGACAATGCAGTCTGATACACCGCACTGGCACATATGACAGTGGATTACCTGCAGTTTGTCCGTGGCTTAGGGCTCGCACCTGCCCCATTGGTGGCAGTGCACCCTATTGATTTACCGTATTTTTCGCCATATAAGACCCCAAAATTGGGGGGCAAAAAGTGCCTGCGTCTTATACGCCTAATGCGCAACCCCCATGTCCACTCGGCCGCTGGTGGTCACACCTTGGCTGCCCGCCAGCTCTCCTGGCACGGAGATTAGCTGGGGAAGCTGTCAGATGTGAGATGCTGGCTAATTTGAACTGTGTAATTTCCTATGCCAGAGAAAAGTATAGATGAACTTGCATCTACCTTTTCTCTTCTGTCTGTGGAAACAGCAATCACTCCCCACGGACACAGCGAGAGGAGGAGACAGCCCGGCCCCCCCCCCCCCCTTCCTCCTGTAGATCAGTGTAGAGATGACGTGTGTTCAGCTGAGAGTGTACTGCTGCTAGTGACACCTACTGGCTGAATTGAATATTGTATTCACTGAAAATATCGCATTGACCCAATTCATATGAAAACATATTAAATCTTTTTTTTCTCTAAAAACTGGGTGCGTCTTATATGGCGAACAATATGGTAGCTGAGCCAAAATGCAGAAAAACTGCGCCTGTACTGCATTCATACATACAGCACGAGCGCTGTATTTCCACGTCTTGGGACACCTCCATTGATCTCTGGTGATCGGAGGTGTCTCTAGCGGCAATTTGCGGTGCTGCAATGAAGACAGATTGGACACTGTGCCAATCATTAGAATAGGACGTTTCCTCTGTCTTTTTCCACGTCCACTGCAGGGAAAACGCTGCAGTGGACGCAAGCCCTTACAAAGCATTTACTTTTTATGCGTTTTCCTGAACTTGATTGGATACAGAAAAATCAATCCAATCAATGTCAGAATGATTGGAAATGCTAGCGCAGTGAAAAATGTGGGGTTTTCAGTGATAATGGACACAGTAGCGTAACTATCACATCTGTTAGGCTGGCCATGCACCTTTTAGATCTGTCAGATATCCTTTAGATCTACCAACAACTATGTAGTGCTGGGTCCTCTGCGATTGATCACATGTGGACTTGATGGTTTAGAAAGTCCCTCATATCACAGGGTTTTGGTAAAACAAAAGGAGATCTAAAGGAAATCTGACAGAGAAATCTAAAGGTGTATGGGGGGCCCTAAAGCGGGTACAGACGGCTCGATATTCGAGCCGTCCGATGTACCCTGCAGCAGCGTGATGACGTCATCACGCTGCTGTCAAATATCTGAGAAGCCGGGAAGAGCAGAACTGTCTCTCCCCGGCTCCTTCTCCTCAGCCGAGCTTTGCCTGGAGACCCGTGGTCTCTAGGCAAAGCATCGGACAATCGTCTTAATAACAGTCATGTCCGATAAGGCTGTTTTTGAGTGGGATTGATTTGTCCGGCTCAAACAGCGATGGGGGCAGATTATGAGTGAGATGGCACATAGCGATCGAAACGGCCATCGATTTGACACATATCTCCACGTCTGTACCCTGCTTAAGTATTCTTGTAATGCAGTATCTTCTTGACAAAGCCTCCATACACGTCCTAGATTTTTCATCCAGTCAACTTAATTCAATACATTTTTTAGGTTGATTGAAAAATATATGGTAAGCTCAACCTCAAACAATTTCAATTGGGAAAAAAATTGATTGAAAAATGATTGGACGTGCTGGAAAATTTTAAAAAATGGTTGTATTGAAATTGATTACACTTTCAGTCGATCCCAAAACAATTTATCAAATATCTGTTACTACAGTTGGCAAACATACAATCAATCACTGATATCCCTGACCCCAAAAAAATGATCTTTTTAAGTTGATTGAACAAAAAAACTAGACGTGTATATGGGGGGCTTTAGGGCCCCCATACACCTTCAGATTTTCTACATCTAAAGGTGTATGGCCAGCTTTACCAATGAATCACAGCTCTGTAGTGCATATAGTGTAAAAGGCCCCTCACAACTTATGCATCGGACTCTGTTTACCTTTAACCTCCCTAGCGCACTGCCCATACACAGTACACTACCTGCAATTCCCCCCTGCCTCTCTCCACACAGCCGGCATCATTAATGATGTGAGCTGTGTGGGCTGGAAAGCCGGAGCTCCTCCATTAACCGCCCACCCCCCGCGTCACCGTGACGCGATCGGTGACGCCGCGCAACCCCGGAAATGCTGCAGCTGGTAAGAGAATCGCCATAGCTTTCCGGGGATATGCGGCATGCACGGGAGCCCAGCTCATCCAGAGTTTGTTCCTCACACAAACTCTGGATGAGCTGGGCTCGTCACAACCGCTAGGGAGGTTAAGGGCAAACTATTGATTGTAGTCTGAAAAAAAGTGCCTTTGGCCAATAGTTTGCCCTTAAAGCGGACCTACCACCATATTCGGACCACAGGACGCAGAGAATTATTCACATATGATTTAAATGTTAAAAGGTGTGTCCTCACAACTTATGCATCGGACTCTGTTTACCTTTAAAGCGGACCTACCACCAGGAATCTATGTTTTCATGAATGGCACTAGAAGTGGAGGAATGCAGTGAAAAAACCCAAAAACGTACCTGTAATGAGCAATTTAGTAATATAATCCGGCATTCCTGTTCACTTCCTGGTTGATGGGCTCAGCAAAACCCGGCAGCACGTCACAACACCACGTGATTTTTCAGTGTAAATCCAACACATGGTGGTGCAATATCGCGGGTGGCCACTGGGGGCGTTCAGTGATCTTCTATGGCAAAGCAGCTCACTGAAAAATCACGTGTTGTTGTGACGTGCTGCCGGCTTCTGCTGACACCATGAACCAGGAAGTGAAGAGGAATGGCTGATTATATTCCTAAAGGAGTCTGTCACTTATATGCGTAATGGTCTTGTGAGTCTTATAATGTTATATCTTATGATCACATAAGGAAAGATAGGGCGGTCAGTTAATATTTAGATATTTATTCAAATAAAAAATATATAAACACAGTAACGCATGTTGCGCAGCACGCCATGGGATAGTCATCCTGGTGTGATCCCCCCTCGATGTTACCACATGGCCCTCTGAACACCAGACATCATACTGTGGTCTGCTAAGTGTCGGAATACGATTCTGCTGAGTCGCCAACGTCTCTTCACGCCGCGAGGACGAGAGGTGAGGACGCAGCGGTTCTTGGTTCTCGTCGTGCAACTGTCCCTGGGCATCGCCGCGATCTCTTTATCCGCGATTTCCTGCAAAATAAAAAGTAACCACAGCTCACACCGCAAGTCAGGGGGAGGAGATTACGCGTGTGGCTTCCCCTAAGGCAGTGGTTCCCAAACTTTCCTTGCAGGGCCCCCTTTTCTATGTAGGAACATTATTGAGCCCCCTCCCTATTCAAACACAGGTTCAGAATGAGGGCCTGCACCCCCCCCCCCCCCCCCCCCCCCCCCCCCCCCCCTGGAATACTCGAACTACTGCCCACAAGGGCACCTGGGATGATGTGTCACAAGTGCCCAGTCCTGTGGGACATTGAAGGCAGAGTCACGTCTGCGGTATGTAATCAAAGCTCCATCTAGGAGCGTTTTTTTAAATTACAGCTCCATCTTCAAAATGACTTATTCCTGAAGAATGAGAGGAAGCTTCTCTTTGCCAGTACTAAACATGCTGGCACCAGGAATGCGGAAGGCAAGTACTTTTTTTATTCTGTAGATTTCCAGATGTAAACTGATGAAATGTAGATATTATGTCAATGTGATGTAGTTGTGTTTTTTTATTTTGAGTATAGAACCGGTTTAAAGCAGAGCTACCACCTGGGAGGTCACTCAGCATTATCGGCTGCAGCCGATACTGCGGAGATCCTGAATTGTAAAAAAACAAATCTTATTCTGACAGCAGGAGGGGCGCTTGTTACGAGTGCGCCCCTCCCACTGCCACTTCACACACCCCCCCCCCCCCCCCCCCCGTCTCTACAGCTCCGACAGAGAAGAGACAGGAGGAGTGGAGGGAGAAGGAGCGGAGGGGGGGGGAGGAGTGGAGGGAGAAGGAGCGGAGGGGGCAGAAGCAGCTGCAGGTCTCCAGGATCTAAGATGCAGGCATGAGAACTGCAAGCAAGTGAAGTAAGCATGGTGTGGGGTTTTTTTTGTGTAGCAGTTTCCCAGCATCTGAACTGCTGACAGGTGAGTATTGTGTCTGTCTAATGTATGTCTGTTTTTTTTCATTTGAGTTTAAAACCGCTTTAATATAACTTTGTAAAAAAAAGACCTACTCTAAAAAAAATTCAGATAAAGTTAATATAAGACAGTGTCTTATTTACAGGGAAACTGACCAATCACAGACTGTGAGCCAAGAAGGATAAATGTCTAGATCTACAGCGTCACACATACATATATATAATGGGCAAGTAAGTGAATGGATGGTGCGGCAGCGGGGAAGTGACACTATGTACGGTACATTACTCATGAGCCGAGTTATAGAGTTCAGGTGTACTTTAAGCGTTCAATAGAAGTCCCTTTGTCACAGCTATAAAGTGTATAGTATGTATAGTACCTGAAGCTCCTTCGGCAAGATTGTGTTTCTCCTCAACGCATTGATTCTAAGTCTCTCATCCGCATATTCGAAGGCCAGCCTCCTCCTCTTCACATCCCGCCACATCCGCCAGTCTACATAGTGGCTTCTCACTTGGTTGATAAAAGTCGGAGCCGGCCAAGGAAGTAGCTGTGGAGAGACGTTCACACAAGGGAGGTTATATCCAAGTCACTGTATCACTGGATTGTCCATCAATGTATACGTGGTTATCTAGCCACAGACATATCCTATTACCCCCCCTGCCGTTCCTGGCGGTCCCAGCTCTGACCTGTCAGAACTGCAGTGGACGAGCTGGGATCGTCAGGCAGAGAACTGAGCCCCAAGAGCGCAAACTCACTGATCCGCGTGGCTCCGATCTAATGAAGAGGCAGCTGCAGGGGAACGGATCACCCCCCCCCCCCATGCTCTCTTATGTATTTTTCCCTCATTTCTTTTTTTAGGGGCAATATTTTAAAATTTGAACGACTTTAGCATTATTGCACACTGCTGTGCAGCTGCGTTCAGATATTTGGCCAGAAACAAACGTGCTAGCGCTGTTTCCCATTGTTTGAATTCAAACCTCAGTATTCAGGTAAAATTTATGTATTGACACTTTAAGATAAAATAGTGGGTTATGTGTTTCCGTTTGGGCATTCGGCCTCAAAAAGGTTCCCCATCCCTGCACTATGACGATGACAGACTTCATTAATGGGCGCTTTTTCTTAAAGTGGATGATACAATGTGGTGAGGCCTACAGTGACCACCCTATGGCACTGACAGATTGTACTGATGGAGGCGGTTTCCTAAAGGATACACCAGGTTGATGCCTGCCCCAAGTCCTATAGATCACCCCCATAATAATAAAGACTCTAATGGGGAGAATATATTGGGGGTGATGCCTGCCCTAGTCCTAGAGTGGTCACTCCATGGTGAAGCCAGACCAATAATGGTCGGTGTTTCCTATAAGGGGAGGATACAATGGGGTGATGCCCGTCCTAGCCCTACATATTCACTGTACAGCAATGACAGGCTTCCAAAATGGCCGCTGTGTGCTATAGGTAAGTATAAAATAGGATGATGCCTTCCCTAGTCCTCGAGTGACCACCCCCCCATGGCAATGACAAACTTCACGGATAGCTGCTTTTTCCTATAAGATATAATGGGGTGATGCCTGCCCTATTCCTACAGCGATCAGTCTATGACAGGCTTCAACGATGGCTGCTGTTTTCTTTAGTGGAGATATACAATGGGGTAATGCCTGACCTATTCCTACAGCGATCACCCCATGGCAATGACAGGCTTCTATGGTGCCCACTGTTTTCTATAGGGAGGGATA
>CM070038.1:9260585-9273010 GCA_036250615.1 Ptychadena robeensis | reverse complement strand
GTGTGTAAAGTGGCCATGCCCTGATAGAAATGATATAGAGATTGGAAGATAGATATCACTGCTTTGTAGTTGCACAGGCCTCCCTGATAGGATACATAGTGCTTGGAAGGTATATCTAACTGCTATGTAGTGCCGGGCTCCCTGATTAGAATAACATAGAGATGGAAGGTATATCTCATGCTATGTAGTGCTGTGGTCCCTCCTGATAGACTACATAGAATTGGCAAGGTGGTATATATCAACTGCTATGTGTAGTGCTGGTTCCTCACCTGATAGAATACAATGGATTTGCGAAGGTATATATCACTGCTATGTAGTGCCGGGTCCTCCTGATAGAATACATAGTGATGGAAGGTATATATCACTGCTATGGAGTGCCGGGTCCTCCCCGATAGAAACATAGTGATTGGAAGGTATATATACTGACTGTAGTGACGGGTCTCCTGAAGAATACATAGGTTAGAAGTAGGTATATACTAACTGTATGTAGTGCGGGTCCTCCCGATAGAATACATGTATTTTATTAGATTTCTTGTATTTAGATAACAGCCGACTATTACACAGAGCTTTACAGCATCTAAAGTACATATCACTAACAACTGTCTGTAGAGGAGCCACAACTATGTCCCCACCATGCCATGGTTATGTAACTATAACCACAGTACATAGGTCACAGAAATAACAGAGGAATCTTTATTGGGGAAGCAAAAATAACCTACTGATATGTCTTTTACACCAAATGTGGTAAAAAACTTTAAAAAAATACTATTACCTCCTCTCTGATGATGCAGCACCATGGTGGGGAAGGAAGAGTTAACATCCTCGAGCACGTGACAGACAGGAAGACATGATCTGGCTGCATTAAAAACACATTGACGTTTTCCAATTAAAATCCATGATAAACCGTACCAGCTGGCCCATTATGATATACACCTAGAATTTTAACCCTCAAATTACTGGACAGACAGGTAAGTATAGTGTGGAGAGCTAAACACACCATCGTATCAGCTCAGAGGTAAGTCAAACTTTACTTTTTTACAGATATATTTTTTAGATTTAAAGTATACATCCTCTTTAAGCAAGAGTACCTGCTTTTTTTTAGTGATTGTGATCGATCGCTCCATGTGGGCAGCCGCGATTCAGCAGGATTAATTAGCACAAATGTGAATTGACAATCATGGCCGGCTTGAGGTACTTACTCGGTTGGTCACCACAGATACCTATTGTGTTCCTGCTGAACCAGACGCTCAGCAGGGGACGGATTGCTTTTGTCCTTTCCATCACTTTAAGACAATTAACATGACATTGTCTAATTAACAGGTAACATAGTTATGTTAGTCTTTTGTGTTTATACAGACCCACTGTCCAGACTCCTGTATAGACTGAAGTGACCTAATATTGCAATAATAATAGATATGGACAGCCACTATTAAGCATTAGGGGTTGTAGCTCAACGCGATCCGCTACACTAATAATGGGCGAACCTACCATGGGGTACAATTTGTTTTTTTCACTAGAGGTTACAAATGTTAAGTTCAGGAATCAACCAATGACAAGAGGCGGCTTATACTTCAATAAACCTTTATCAAACAGCGAGGCCTAAATTTGCAAAGAGTGAAACAGTTTCAAAGAAAGTTCAGATTTGGGGTTACTCACTAGGATGGGAACCCTCTTCGTTCAATTCACTGCACCCAGGTGGGGCATAGAGAATTTTCCAAAAATTCGACGATTTCGAGTTAATTGCAAAGCCCCTGAACATGGTATCATCACCAAACTTGCTGGAGATGTAGAGAAGGGTTGGGGGTATACTACAAAAAAAGGATGTCTCTCACACAAATAGTTTTTGCACAAAGATCAAAATTTCGAAACTTGTTTTTTAACTTAATTTATGCAAAAACGACATGTGCTAGAGCAAAACTTTTTTCCTTCAAATGTTCCCACAACCCTTGTCTACATCTCCAGCAATTTTGGTGATGATGCCATGTTCAGGGGCTTTGCAATCAGCTCACAAAGTCAGCTAGTCGAAAAATTCGACCATCGCTGGGGGCCAGGGGAAGTAAGGATAAGGCTCCACTTGGGCAGGTTGGGATCGGATGCGGCACGGTTTTGTTAGCTGTGGCTGAACCACGATTACACTGTGGGGAAACCTGAAAGAAAAACACATGCTTTCCTCCGTAGTGGAGCCTTACCCTAAGGCCAGCAATGGTGAGTACTTGCGTGTCCTGAAAATGGATACAGCAGCTCTGCGGAACTCTGACAGCAATCTCACCGGCACTACGAATGTGGAATCGAATATTAGTAGAGTTATTTGCGAAATATTGCAAATTCTAATATTGCCTATGTCACTCATCACTACTAAGGAGGTTCAATTACTAAATAATACTTAGTAAAAATAAGACCTACCCAAAAAAAAGACCTAGTGATTTTCTTTTGCAATGAATAGAAGACAGTGTCTTATTTTTGGGGAAATACGTTAGATCAGTGTTTTTTAACCACTGTAGTGTGCCGCGGGATGTTGCCTGGTGTGCCGTGGGTTTTTGACCCCACCCTTGGCCCTCCTATCTAGCTGCCTCTTATAGTATAAGTCTTATATTATAAGAGGCAGCTAGATAGGAGGGCTAAGCAACTGCATCCTCACAGAGCCGGTCCGTGTATAACACAGATTGGCTGTATAAGTCTTATACTATAAGAGGCAGCTAGATAGGAGGGCTAAGCAACCGCATCCTCACAGAGCCGGTCCGTGTATAACACGGATCGGCTGTATAAGTCTTATACTATAAGACTTATACAGCTGATCTGTGTTATACACGGACCGGCTCTGTGAGGATGCGGTTGCCTAGCAACACGCGTCCCCACAGACCAGGGGCGGTGTTTTTGCTCTGCTGGTATGCATCTGCGTTCCAGCGGGGCACCTGCTGAGGACGTACTTCCGGCGGGGACCGGAAGTGCGCCGCGATTATGAGTATCGTCGGTGCCCTCCGATTTTTTTCACGGTCACGGTCAGTGACCACGCTCGCTGCATCCACAGAAATACACAGAGAGACTCACTGAATGTTTTCCGGTATGAAAATTGCTACTGATCTAAAGTCTTGTATAGTTGGGAAGAAACTTTGCTAACGGCTAGATACTAGTCCAGGGAAGTTGGACTGAAGCCACCAGCATTCTATTCATCCGTCTGCATCTTTTATTTATTACAAACATGGGAAATATTTATGCTGCGTAAGCAGAATACATTTATTGGTTGAACAAGCCGCGGATGGTATATATCCGTACGTTCGGTGCGGCCCGCGTTTAGCTGAACTCGTATTTGCGCTCGGAAGCTGTTGTGGAAAGCTGATGGTTGATAGACGTAATGCGATGGCTGATGTTGCGTGAAATGAATGTGCATAAGAGGGCTGCGAATGTAAAGTTTGCAGATAAGGTTGTTGTCTATGAAATGAAGTGTACAGAGAGGATATGGAGGCTGCTTTATGTTGTGTGACTGTAGATGGAAATCAGCAAAAGATGAACAGCCTGTTGTTGCTTCTTTATGCCGAGGAAATCCTTGGCAGCCTAATGCCTGGCATACACATGCTGATAAGCGGCCGATTTTTCACCTGACCGACAAGCGTCCGAGCTCGTGCCGTCGGTCAGCGGAAAAATCGGCCGCTTATCGGCATGTGCTTACATGGGGCGACAGATCCCTGTCACCCCACTGCTCGGCCGGCCAGAGAATGGACATGTCCGATAATCTCTGGCCGATGGAAGCCGATGCCTTTAACTTCAATGAAGACCGGCGTCTTCATTGAAGCTAGGGTGCCAGCCGACTGAAGGGGCCCCATAATGCATCAGGGTGCGAACGTGATGACGTCATCACGTTTGCATTCCGGAGCTCATCTGAGCTGGTCTGTCTGCACCTGTCGGGGTGTGTATGGCAGGCATAAAGCTAGGCATACATAGCTCGATTTTTAATAGATTCGAGCACAATCCCGCAACATGTGTGTTAATGGCGCTTGATTGTGCTTGAATCTTTTGAAAAATCGAGCTGTCCAGCCTTTCTTCGAGCGGGATCAATCCTGCTTGAAAAAGGTTGATCGAACCGGGAACAGACATGTCTATAAATTCTGGTCGATCTGACATGCATCACAGAAACACAGACGGCTACAAAGGAGCCCCCCCCCCTTGCAAAGCACACAGCCTATGATCGGCTCCCAGCAGGGGAAAAGGGGCGGAGCCTAGCACAGCTGTATACACAGTACACAGACTGTGTGCTGTGCGAAGGAGGCAAGCCCGAGCCATATCTCACAACACTGGAGCCCATCAAACGGGAATTGACGTGCAAAGTGGTGCACATTAATTCCCATTCGAGTTTGATTGCGGGTCGATTGCACAGGTATCGCCTTTTGTATGGCCAGCATAAGATTTAAGTCCTCACAGCGCTTGTAATTGGAGAAATCAGGGAAGCAAATTCTAGTAAGAAAAAGTATGTTACCCTAGATAGAAGCGTGCAGGTGTCTTCTGAGCAGCACAGTCCACGTTCTGTAGTATGCCCCCTGATCCAGGTCCCATTCAGTTTGAAACAAGAGGAGAGTCTGGGACTGGACACAGTTGGGTAGTCCCAACTCCACATGTTTGAGAGAGAGAGAGAGCTCTGGTGACTACCCTGTACCTGGGCAAGGCCCGGCAAGGAGCTGGCCCAAGAAGGACGAGTGGACCAAATTAGGCAAGTACTCTTGGTGGCTATTGCATTGACTTTTCTGGAGGAGAAAGGGAATCCCTTGGAGGAGAGACGCCAACCTTTTTGAACTGAACCCACCAGTTGAGAACCAGTGCCCTATGCCAAAAATGGGTTCTGGTTTGGGAGGGGGACACTGTGCCAAATACTTTTTTCAATTATAACGAAAAAACTATATGATGTGTAAAATGTGTAAAAAATGTGCCATGAGCTCTGACTTCTCCTGACATCCTGGTCTGGTCTCATGGGAGTGTGGGGAGGAGACCCAGAAAGTTTGGCGCTTTGGCGTTTTGCCAGAGTCAAGTGTAAGGGACTTGGCTTCTGTAGAGGGGAGTGAGGTACCCCAGCCTTGCAAGGAAGGCGTGCGGAGCATGCAGGTGGCTCCTAGGCAAAACAGCCTGCATCCTTGCGGTAAGCCGTTGCTCTGGGTGAGCCCCGGTGTGAAGCTTGAACCAAGCGCTTCCTGCTTATACAGCTGTCTGGACCAGGCTTTGGCTCCAGGTGACTGCCACCCAGTTCCTGGCATTTACCAGCATACCTCCCAGCTGCACAGAAGGCCGCATGGTGAGAGAGTGCTACCAAAAAGACTCATTGAACTATCTTTATAAGCACTGACTATGGCCATTTATTTTTAACAGGTTGCCTTGTTGTATATTGACAAAGTCCCAGTAAAGTTATACCATTAATCATTAATGGTGTGTGCCTCCTGTGTTCACTACCCTTGGGCCTGCTTTCCTACAGGAGTCAACAGTGGCATTTCCCCCACAATTGCAGTGAATTCCCACTAGGAGCGACATTGCTGTTTACCTCCGTAGCGCACTGCTGAGGTGCAGATTTCTATACCAAAAGCGCACCACATGGATTAAATGGATTTTCTTTATGTTGTAGTCCTATAACTTCCCAAAATCTGTCCATACAAGGGTCTAGTAGACATCCAGAATTTAATAATGTTTGAAACACACAATTATGTAAAGAAAATTACATAAAAAAACTAAAATTAATAAAAGGTATCATTTGAATGATAAAATCTCTAAAATACTTCTTTTGTATGAAAGAATTCAAAATAGTATGTATTTTTTATTTATATTTTGTTTATAATAAAATTTTAATTCAATTGGAATGTGTTTTGTGTTTTTTTTTTTACTTTGAATTGTATTGGATACAATTATCACTGTATCCAGTACATTTCCCTTTGGCACCCTCTCTCCCCTGGTGGGATGGACCTGGTGACCAGTGTTGAGCAGCATATGGTATGTTCGAATTGGCGTAATTCCGCAAATATACAAAGGAACATTCGAATTAGATTCAACTGTATTCTATTGCCTTCTATTGCGGGCGCCTGTGCGCAATGATTCACAGCTTTACAGTGTCTCCTCTTCATTCTGTGATCTCAGCCAGCACGAGCTCTGTGTGTATTGCGCGTATCCATTCGCAATGCGCACAAATATGCGCAATGTATGCCGGTAAACAATGTTGAAATCATAATATGACGAATATCCGCCATTGACAAATATCCGAGCGTACATTTACGAAATCACTTCATGGGGAGGGTTTGGGGGCTTCAGTGCAGAAGACAGTTCAGAAGATCGGAGCCGCCGGGACAGTGCAGAACAGTGAGTTTGCGCTGCTGGGGCTCTGATCTCCGCTGGACAGCCCCATCTCGTCCAGTGCAATACTGACAGGTCAGCGCTTGACAAGATGGTGCCATCAGGAACACCAAGGGGGTTAAATAACACTCTCAATGGCCAAAAAATTCCTGCAAAGTGTCAGAAAAACCCCCTAGAAGGATAGTTGTATTTACAATGCCTTGAAGTTTTAGTGCTAAATCATGAGAAAAAACACAATAAAAGCGCCCATTCTACCCTAAACAATAAGTTCTCAGTTGTATAGCAGAATGTCTGCTACAACGTGACAGGTCCACTTTACATCACAATGAAAGCACAATTCTAGCTGATAAAGGTTTTAAAGGCTCCCTTGGACTCTTCGGTACTTATGTTATGGAAATCGGTTTGGGAACACTTTGAATTGTACTTGGAAGCTATTTTCCTCCCATTTCCCCTTATTGGAGTCAGCAGATCGCCTGGGGGACAGGACAAGGAATCACTGATACGTCTCATTTTATTAGGAAGACTTAAGTCTTGCGCTCTGCGGAGGTCATTTTTATCTGAAGTATCTGAGACGTCTATTAAATCAGTTGCATTTGCTTTGCCAGCGCGAGACGATATATCGCCTTACTGTTAGCTACTGTTCATGGAAGTTTATGGGTAAATGAAGCTGTAGTCTGATATGTAACATGGATGGAGTTTGATTTATGTTTCTGAGATTGTCTCTTTTTTATGTATTTTTTTGGTTTTGCTTTCCATATGTTTGTCATTATCCTGTACGTTTTCATTTTAACATGTATATGTTTTGCAAACAGAGTTTTAAAAGGATAGCTAAAAAAAACTGCTGAGTGTCGTTGCTTGCCAGTTTCCTTTTATATAATGGTGTAGAGCCCAGGTGCCAAACCTGCGGCCCGGGGGGCTCATGGGGCCCTTTGGGCATTCTTCAGCGGCCCCCCTCGGACCTCCATTTGCAGCCCTCGAAACCTAACTGTTAGGGCACAGGAATCCCCCGCTGACTCATCTTCTCCCGGGATCTTCTTACAGCGGGAAGGAGGAGGAGAGGAACAGAATCAAAGTTAACCTCCCTAGCGGTTGAGACGAGCCTAGCTCGTCCGAGCTTTAGGCTCGCCTCAACCGCTGGGAAAGCAGGCAGCGGGGAGACCCTATGCCTCCCCGGAAAGCTGCAGCGATTGTCTTCATCGCTGCAGCATTTCCGGGTTGGCGGCACCGCCCCGATCGCGTCACGGTGACACGGAAGGGGGCGGGCGGCACCATAGACTTCCATGTTAATGGAGGAGCGCCGGCTTCCCCTCTCACGCAGCTGTTGTCAGTAATGACAACAGCTGCGCGTAGAGCTCCGACGAGATGCCGGAAACGGCAGGCAGTGTACTCTGTACACTGCCTTGATCGCCCGTATCACGCCATTGTAAACGGCGCGATACGGGCGGTGCACTAGGGAGGTTAATGTGCCTCACAGACATCCTCAAAGGCTTTGATAATATCTTTGAGGAACATAACCTTTGATTCAATTAAAAATAATGTCTTCTAGCTCTGCCTGCTGTCAATTCTTCACTATAAAATGCTTATACAAGTCAGTATAGATTGCAAATGTTATGTGCGGCCCTTTAGTGATGTTGAGGGCCGCACTTGTGGCCCTCCATACATATCTGTTGCCCACCACTGGTGTAGAGTAAAGGAATAGGACGTTTGCTGTATATATGGTGTACATAAACCAGTGGTTCCCAAACTTTCCTTGCAGGGCCCCCATTTTCTATTTCCAGCCCCCTCTCCCTATTCACACACAGATTAAGAATGAATGCCAGCACCCCCTGGAATACCTTTGGGCCCTCCAGTTTGGGAACCACTGACATAAACTATCCCTAAGTCTGAAAAATAGGTGTTTATAGCTTTAAGAAAAAGTTACTTTCTGTACAGCAGCTGCCAGGAGTGAGGTAATGGCTTCTCTTCCCACTTTTTTGCTTAAAGTAGATGTACACTCAATATGTAAAAAATAACATACAGTATTTTTGGACTATAAGACGCACCAGACCATAAGACACACCCTGTTTTTAGAGCAGGAAAAAAATGTGAAATGTTCTCAACTGGAAAAAAAATGTCCTGCAGTACGCAATTTCAGCCACAACAATGGTGTCACTAGAGAGCACACTTCAGGCAGAAGGGGGGGGGGAAGTGGGGTATTCTGCACTCTTCTCTCCCTTCTTGCCAGGTGAGCTGCACGGTGATCACAGTTACAGGCAGACATACATTGAAACTGCCGGCTGGCCGCTTCCATGTATGTCTCTCTGCTGTACTGCTTCAGCAGCGCTCTGCTGGTAGAAGCTGTACAGTGCAGATGAGGGATCCGGCTGTGGCCGCATCTCATCGACAGGATCCGAAATGCGACCACCCGCGGCCGAGTGGCCTGGGGGGTTGTGCATTCGGACTATAAGACGCAGGCACTATTTCCCCACGATTTTTGGGATGAAAAACTGCGTCCTATGGTCCGAAATATACGGTATGTAAGTTTGACTTACCTCTGAGCTGGTATGATGATGGCTTAGGGCTCCACAATCCTAAAATAATATACTTACCTGCTGTTCTGTAGAATGCTTTGAGAGGTTTAATTTTTATCCTCCAGGCTTCCGAGGTGCAATATTAAGGTGCAATATCGCGGGTGGCCACTGGGGGCGTTCAATGGTTTTTCTCAATGTACTTTCATTGAAGTGCAGAGATCACAGAATCACTTGACGTCTAAACACAGCTTTACGTAAGCAGCACTAGAAAGTGAGGGAGGGCTGCGGGGCATCTTCTTTAAACCTTACAGGCGAGTATTTTTTTCAATGAATTCCTCCCTATTCTTCTAGTGCCATTCATGTGTAGATCATATTATGGTGTTAGGTCAGCTTTAAGTTCTCTGCCTGGATACATGCTTATCCCCTCCTTCAAGCAGAGGTTATATATGTATCTACTTGCTGTTTTCCCTGGTCTCTTGCCTGGGCTGCTCCCCACTTCAGAGCTTGGAGCTCAAGGCTCCCAACTTTAAGAAGCTCTCCTTTTCCTGCAGTGTTTCCAGCCAGGGTCTGGGTGAGGATACCTCCACCACAGCATGTAACCTTTCTTTTCCTGGGTAAGAGCCACCAGCCACATCCCTGAGCAGCTGGTTAGTGTGTGTTGGATCGTAACCCCTATTTATTTGTTTATATACTCCCACTAGTAAACAGTTATCCCCCCTAACCAGCTGCATGGACATTCAATTTATTGTGTGTGACCTGTACCCAGAGTTTTGATATCGGAAACCCGAAAAGTACCTGGTTGCCTCTGCGGTCACCCCGGGCTTGGGCAGCCATTAGAATTCATGGGGTCCCATAATGGTTGATTTTCAGGGCTCCCCTTCCCTCCTGAAGTTGTTGAACGGGGGTGGATTGGTTTGGATGCTACCGAAGTTATCCTGACTGGCACGGTGATACCAATACCATCTCCCGGCTATAGTTTTTGAGTGCGGGTGGGGATGGCTGAGTAAACACATCACCTCCTGACTGCAGTTGATGAGGGGGAGGGGGAGACTGGGTAACACACCACCCCCCGAGCGCAGTTTTTGAGCGGGGAGAATTCAGATCTGCTAGTGACACCACCACCCCTCCCCTGCCTCTTTGCGCTCTGCACGAGGCTGCTGTTGCAAGCTTTCAATCTCCAGGCCCCCCTTAATGCTCAGGCCCGGGGCAAGACACCCTCCTGCTCCCCCTTGACGTACAAAGGCAACAGAATATTTGGTATATATTTGGAGATGGGATGCTAGATTTTTTTTTGTGAATTAAGGTGGACATACACCTCCATTCGTTCAGCGGAAAATCGAGAAAAAAATACCTTCTTACCTTTGATCCAACTGGGAACGGACATGTCCGTAAATTCTGGTCGGGGGTAGAGGCAGAGTTCAGAGAGCCCCCCCCCCCCACTCTCTGCCTGTTAGCTGAGACACAGGCAAGGGGGCGGAGGCCAGCACGACTGCTATTGGCAGAGTGCGGGGGGGGGGGGGGCATCAGCTGCCTGTCAGCAGTAGAGATGGTCGAATTTCATTTAGATGTTTTCTAGTTAATTGCAAAGCCCATGAACATGGTATCATCACCAAACTTGCTGGAGATGTAGAGAAGGGTTGGGGGTATACTACACAAAAAAAGTATGTCTCTAACACAAATAGTTTTTGCACATATTAAGTTCAAAGTCAAGTCAAAATTTTGAAAATCGGAATTTCGACTTTGATTTTGAACTTAATTTATGCAGAAACTAAATGTGCTAGAGCAAACTTTTTTTTCTCAGATGTTTCCACAGCCCTTCTCTACATCTCCAGTAATTTTGGAGATGATACTATCTTCAGGGACTTTGCAATCAGCTCACAAAGTTAGCAAGTCGTAAAATTCGACCATCTCTTGTCAGCAGCTTCCAGCCCATGTTGTGCTGTATTTTCGGCCGTAATATTTGTGTTTTCCATCTTTACCAAATGTTTCCATTCCCTCTAATCTCTGTCATCTTTTGACCTTTATTTATGGCTTATCTCTCCTTAAAATGACCTTGAAAAGTTTAATATTATGACTATAATATTTTTATTTCCTCTTTATAGCCGGAAATCAGACACAGAGCCGAGAGGTGTTCCCCGGCACGGAATAACAAATTGAAGCAAAGGATTGCCTAATGTATCCCAAGCGCTGCGTCTCTGAAAGCCTTTGATGACCATATGACTACGGGGAGAGCGTCTAGAGCAGACGTTCGCCTAGATCAAACGAAATCCCAACTCCCAGCTGATGTCCGAGCTGTCCCGGCCCGGGCGATGATTGAAGCGCTTTGCTCACTTTAATGTAGGTGAGGGGTAGGAGCAAAAAAAAAATAAACACTAAATGGAATGTTTAAGAAAGCCGTACGCAGATGTGGTTCAAAGGAAGCTTTTATTAACCGATAGAGAACGAGAATGAGGAAATGTATCCCAAATGTGTGGGGAATTTTATTCGAATGTTTGCCCGTGGAACAATGTGTCTTGATGAACTGTTTAGCTGTAGGGTCTGTGGTATACAACAAACATGTACCCGCCGCAAGTGCAGATGGTTAAAAAAGCATAAAATATTAAATTAAAGAAAATATTACATTAAAGCCAATACAAATATAAAAGGAGGAAACCCCAACTTGGGAAAAAATTTAATCCAATTTCTTTTTTTTCATTCCTGATTCGATTCAGTTATAGCGCTGAGTCCATTCTCACGATGAGGTGCCTGCCTCATTCGGACTGCCTGTTAAATGAAAGCAGAAGTCCAATGAATATTCCCCCCCTCAAACGTAATCATTTATGGTATGGTAGCAGTCAACTGAGGCTATGTCTCCACAGTTTTTCGTGAGCCGTTGGGACCCCTACGTTAAGCACAGTGCTTGGGGGGGGGGGTTCTGACGGATCACATACACTGTACCAGCTCGGCGGATGCTCTGTTCTCACTCCGCCGATGCAGTACTCTGGCATGGATCTTGTCTGTTCAAATTACTCAATGAATTTATTATAACAACTGCTGCATTGAAATTGAGTACTGTTAAAAAGACGTCCCGATCTATGGCCGACATTTAGCAGACTCTTCACAGCGTGGTGACGTCACCACGCTGTGAGCAGTCTGCTACAGAACGGACAGGAATCCTGTGTGTTCCACTAACACACAGGACTCCTGTCAGACTGTAGCCAATTAACTCGGAGGGGGAGGAGACTCCCCCTCCGAGTTAACAGCCTGCAGTGCAGGAACAGAGAATCGTGCAGAAAAAAAACCAGCAGGACGGATCCGTGTGCGATCCGACCTGACGGCTTTTTTTCTACAAAACTCAAGGTGGGCTCCCTCATAGTTGCGGCCGACCAACCTTTATGTGCACGGCGGGAGCGAGCACGCAGGTTGGTCTGCCCGTCTATGGGGGGCTTAAGGTTACGTTGGTGGTCAGTGTAAGTACTCTGGTTACATTGGTGGTCAGTGTAAGTACTCTGGTTATGTTGGTGGTCAGTGTATGTATTCTGGTTACGTTGGTGGTCAGTGTAAAGCCCCCCATACACCACATACAATTACCATGCAATTTCTGTACAACCAACT
>CM070038.1:9228030-9241342 GCA_036250615.1 Ptychadena robeensis | reverse complement strand
GGGACACACCTCCTGTCAATCTACTAATACTCCGGCGATGGCTCTCGCTCGCGCCCGCGCGCTGGAGCACGTGCATGCGCACGCACAGGAGCCGGACGGGATGGCCCCCCGAGGGCCCCAACAAGACCCTGGAGCCCCGCACGGTGTCCCCAGACGAGGGACGCCGATCAGGTGAGGACGCCCGCGACTGAGGGAGCGACAGGGACCGCGGCCGAGCGGGGACCTGACAAGGGATGACTAATGGCTTCTAGCTTCCTGCTCTTTTTGTGGCCTGGAGATACCTTACTTTCTGCCTCCTAGCAGAAGGGATAAATATACCTCCTTAGGCCCTCCTTAGCCAGAGTTGGGTTAGCTCCTGAACCACCTACAGCCAGTGCCGTGCAGCCTTTTTGGAGCATTCTCCTGCATTTTCCTGGGTTCTCCCGCAGGCCGTCCCTTAGCAGCGCCCGGGACCAAGGATCTGTGGTGACTGAAAGGGTTTGTCCCATGGACCAGGACTGCCTTCCCTTGAACGTGCCCGAGCAGATGGTTGCGGCAACCGGTAGGTGCTAACGCTAGGCAGACACAGGATTCCTCCTTACTTCACCTCACCGGCCCGCTATTCCCTATTGCCCTTATCACTGGACTGTACCTGACCCCCTCTCACTGGGACGTGAAGCCATTGTCACCCTGCAGCTGGTAGCCTCTTTATCTGTAACAGTAGTCCCTAAAGTGTGTGCCCCATTCCCAGGCTTGGGTTTGGTGTTGGACTGTAAATATTCCCCACTAGTAAACTGTAAATATCCCCCTACCAGCTGCCTGTGACTTAGTTTATTGGTGTGTGTGAGCCTGATACAGTGTGCTTGAACATTCAAAGAATCTGGTCGTTCAGAGTAACAGAATACCCTCCACGACACTACACATATATAAAATGTATAATAGGAAAGTAACAAAAGAAGTCATCATGAATTTATTTAGCGGTGATTAGTTTAAGAATCCCCTATTATTGGCAATGGCAGTCCACTGGGTACCTGGGTATGCATCCCAAAGACAGCGGGATCACAGACATTCCTATTTATAAATCAATGAATGGCTTGAATAACTCAGTACATATAAATATTCTATAGAGTTGATCCTCAGAAAATATTTAATCCCTGGATTGATCAACTCAGTATTTTCAAAGGGTATTAACAGCCATAAATTACATCAGGGGTCATACGGACCCTCAGGTATATAGCCAATACCCCCCAAAACAGACTTATAAAATGACTTACATGCTCACATTGCTTAGGGATTGTATCAAATGTAATTTCAGAAGATCGCTCACAGCTTCTACTCTCTCCCTGTCTTGTGTCTTGAATATAGCACTAGAGATTGGGTTCCTCTACCCGGTCTCTAGTGAAAATAATTCTTTCTCCAGATGGAAAGGCCTGGCCGGAGGAAGAATTAAAGACCTCTTCTCACTGGCAAAGCGGATGGGTTGAACGCCAAACATTCAATCACTAATTGTGATTTTGTATTCACAATGTGTAAATAAATACCATATGTGACCATTAATTTGGAAGGTAATAGCGATTATAATTTCAAACATCGAATCGAGTAGAATTATTCACGAAATATTGCGAATTCGAATATTGCCTATGCCGATCATCACTAATAATCAGAGACTACACTCATAGAAGCAATTCATTGCGAAAATCAGCACTTGTAAATGCACATATTGCAAACTCAATGCATGGTACTTGCCCCAGAATCTCAAATATTCAAGATGACGAAGTTATACCCTGTTTCCCTGAAAATTAGGCACCCTTAAATTTTTGCCTCACACTGAAATATAAGGCATTCCCCTGAAAATAAGGCACCCCCAAAGATATGGTACGTACAGTGGACAGGGGGGATCAACGGGGGCAATCAAAATGACACAGGAGGATCAGAAGGGGTTAATAATATGGTAATCCCCCCGTTCTGAGTCTCATGTGCCATTATGATTCCCCCTCTGATCCCTCCTGTGTTGTTTTAAGTGATCCCCCCACCCTGATACCCCAGTGCCGTATTCTTCTTCATGGAAAAATAAGACATCCCCTGAAAATAAGACGTAGGGCATCTTTGGGAGCAAAAATACATATAAGACACTTTCTTGTTTTAGGGGAAACATGGTAGCACTATATTCAAGATCTTTGCAAAGAAGTGCTGATGTTTGCAATATTCAAGATCAATACTGTAACCACCAAATATTAACCATTTATTAGTGAAAAGGCTTGTAGCAGACTACTCACAGCGTGGTGACGTCACCATGCTGTGAGGAGTCGGCTACAGAATGGACAGGAATCCCGTGCGTTCCACTAACACACGCGATTCCTGTCAAATTGTAGCAAATTAACTTGGAGGGGAAGGAGACTCCCATTCATAGTAACTGGCTTCAGCAGGATCGGAGGATCAGACATAGAAAGAACCAACAGACGGATCCGTGTGTGATCCGGCCTGCCGGCTCTTTTGGTTGGATCCTCAAGGTGGGCTCCCCTGTTGTTGTGGCCGATTAACCTTTATGTGGCCGGCCGCAACTATGGCCAGGAATCGGCGCGTCTATGGGGAGCTTTACCCTCCACACACATATTACTATTATTAGATTAGTTTTACATTTTTGCAGGCTGTCCAGTTGGAGACTTTTGAACCTACAGCCTACTGCAATCATTTATCTATTCGTTGCTGATGGAACCTCGGCGCTGCCCATGTGGCCAGGAATAAAAAGGTTTTGAACAACTCATCTAACTGAATGCAAAAGACGACAATTAGTCTTTGGCGGTGTCCTCCGCTCCGTCTACAGGAAGGCTTCATAAGAATTTCATTAAGGTCATTCCTGCAGTAAAGTTAATTGCTATGTATCACAGGCAGGAACTTCCACTACAAAGCTCTCAGTGACAGCTCTTAAAACTGCCGCCGATGTCTTTGGAAGTGACCTATTATGTGCCCTGTGGGTAATAATGGACACGCTGAAGGAAATAGACAGATGCTGGCTTCTTTAGATTTTAAATCAATTCAGCATGAACAGAGATTTCGATCTTTCGCCCCTTTTTGTTTTTTGTTTGACTGCGGAGAATAGACGTGTGATGCTGGCAGAAGATCAAGGCTGGTCACCACGCAATGCTTTGCAGAGGGCGCAGCTGGGAGTTCAACAATAGGAATGTTTTTTTTTATCTTAAAATAAGCAAGTGAAGCATTCCTCTTATTTCATCTAATCCTCCGTAAAGCTGGCCATACACCTTTAGATCTCTGTCAGATAACCTTTAGCTCTACCAACAACTATGTAGTGCCGGGTCCTCTGCGATAGAACACAGGTAGACTTGATGGTTTAGAAAGTCCCTCATATTACATGGTTTTGGTTAAACAAAAGGAGATCTAAAAGAAATCTGATAGAGAAATCTAAGGCCCCCCATACACCTTTAGATTCCTCTGTCAGATTTCCTTTAGATCTCCATTTGTTTTACCAAAACCATCTAATTTGATGGAGTTTCAAAACAATTAAGTCTACCTGTGTTCAATCACAGAGGACCCGGCACTACATAGTTGTTGGTAGATCTAAAGAATATCTGACAGAGAGATCTAAAGGTGTATGGCCAGCTTAAAGGTGTATGGGGGGCCCTAACAGCTACCACTACTCGCTGCTGTGCTTAATTGTGGGTAATGGCAAATTAATCTAGGGTTTTCTTCTTGTTCTTTCCTCCTACTTTATTATTCATTTGTAGTGCACCGGCACATGCCAAAAACAAAACATTTGAGCTTTGACCACAGTAAGGTGTAAAGTAATCTTTAGGCTATGTCTCTACATCCGTCAGGACCCCCTACGTTAAGTGCAATGCTTTGCGGGGGTTCAAACGGATCACATACACTTTAGCTGGCCGGCAGATTGGTTGACATACTGCACTACATTAACCCCTGCATCAGTGGATTGGCTCTGCGCTGTGAGAACACAGCATCTGCCGAGCAGGTAAAGTGTATGTGATCTGTCGGGACTCCTCGCCAAGCACTGTGCGTAGGGGTCCCGATGGATCACAAAACGTGGCTATACTCTCTCTGGTCCTAATAATGTCTAAATGACTGGATCCAGGGCCGTTTCCAGCATTAGGGGCCTTATGCAAAATTTTTGCCTGGGGCCCAAAGTTGTTGAGCGTGGGGGGGTGGTGGGGGGTTGTTAGTGCTACCAGAAAAGTTGGTGGGGGGCGGGAATTTGTGCTATTAGAAAAGTTGTTTTAAAGGGGGAGGGCTGGTGCTACCAGAAAAGTTGGGGTTTGTTGGTGCTAGTAGAATTATGCGTGTGCGATTATGCATGCAAATTTGTTCACCCGGGTCCGTATGTGCCCGCATACACCGCAAACACACCGGGAGAAACGGTCCAGACAGGATAAAAAAAAGTTCATAGTAATGTCCATCTGACATTTACTTCCTGGATCCATAGGCACTTTTCGTTACATATTGCAAATTTCGTGACCTCCAGTCATTATTACCTTCATTGCACATGTACTCTTGTACATGCGCATACTGCGAACGCAATGCGTGGTGCTTTCCCCAGCGTTTCTCCCACAATGCGAAGTATGCAGGATCATGGGGCCCTGCGATAATGCACGTGTGACTAGCACCCCCCTCAACTTTTTTGCTAGCATCCCTCTCACTGTCAGCAGGGGGCCCCAGTGAACAATTTTGCATAGGGCTCCCCAAACACTAGAAACGGCCCTGAATGGAATAAGGAACAGCAGATACTAAGCAAAACACAGATTACAGCAATCACACTCCTCTATCTCCCAGAACTGCACAACACAGCAGAAAATGGCTCCTGGTGAGTTTTCTAAATAGTAAGGGGTGGGCTACTTTCCTCATTAGTTGCTAAGGCTGCCGCTAAGCTCAGACAAAGATATTTCAGCCTTTTCATTGGCTCACAAGCAACAAGGAGTGAGGGATCATGGGTAATGATAAAAAAATATTAAATATTTGTGATTACGAAGATATAGCACCATATTCTAGATCTTTGCATATTCTCGAAGTGCGAGCAACATTATTGATCAGTATGCGATTGTACTACAGAACATGCGCACCATAGTATGATTGTGAATTGATCGTGTTTAAATTGATCACACTGTGTGATGGTACCATCAACCGATGTTAGGCTTGCAATTGATCGTCTTGTAAGATGACATCAATTGATCGCAAAGAAATTGATCCGTGTGTGGCCAGCTTAACCTCCCTGGCGTTATGCCTGAACGCAGTACGGTCACAGTCTGTTCTTAGAACAAACTGCGCCTGTGCCGGGATAAGGTATAATGACTGGTGCTCCTTGAACCTGCAGTGATTTAGCATCGCTGTATGCTCAAGGTTTCCGTCTGGCTTAGAGTCTATTGTGTCATCAGTGACTCTAAAGGGGCGGAGCCATTTCCTCCATGTTAATGTAGGAGGTGATGCTTTTTCCAGCCCACATCGTTGATGTTTAATTGACGCCGGCGTTGTGTAGAGTGTCGGAATCGGGGAACAACAGTGTACTCCACCGTGACAGTGGCTTTTCACGCCAAAGCCCATAACGCAGTGAGGTTTAGAAAGCCCTCTAAACCTGAGAGCAGATGTAATCCTCACCGCTCTATTCAAATCCTAAAAGATTAATCTATACTATTCAGATTGCTTTAAAAGTTTCTTTTAAACGTTCTCAGAATGCCACCCGCCCCCCCTAAAAAAACTACAAAGTCCCCACACATCAGTAGTATAGCATGTGTGTCACAGATTAGGAATTGCCTGGAAAATGATGCATGCCGCCACTGCAGCAGCGGGGTGAAAGTTACACTTAATAAAAGAGAATTTCAGGCAAAAAAAACACAACTTTCAACAATCTGTCATGAGAACGGCTGCTGTGCGCGTCTTATGGTTTTTGGCAGAAACGTTCAACTTCCACGTCCAAGTTTGTCAGATTAACAGTCCCAAAAGTCTACTTGGATAGACGGTTACACGGATTCCTGTTCTGTAGGACCACACTAGTCAGCTTTTACCAGTGTGGTCCTACGGAATAGTGTTGTTTCGTAAATATCCTAATCTTGAATTTGTATTGCGAATATCTGCACTTTGAGAGCTCACAATGATCTTGAATATAGCGCTATATCTTTGTAATTGCGATTATTCAAGATTTTTTTACATCAGTACTCTGAACTACTGTGCATTGCGTTCGCAATATGCGCATGTACCTGTGTCGATTTGCATAATGAAGGCAATCTGGGGAAAGTACCATGCATTGCACTTACAATACACGCATGTACAAGTTTTGATTTGTGCAACTAAAGTACCATTTTTTTAAAACCATAAGACACACCCAGATTTTAGGGCAGGAAAACCAGAAATAAAATGTAATACATATTTTCACATCAATTGGGTTAATGTAATTCAATGAATGCAATTTTCAATTCAGCCAGTAGATGTCACTAGCAGCAGTACACTTACAGCACATTACGTCACCTCCACACTGATCGGGAGGAGGGGGGCAGACAGCTGTAGAGTCTCTCCTCTGTGATTGTGTCCCATGGACACAGAGAGAGGGATAGATGGCAGTTCATCTCTTTATTGCTTATATCAGCAGGGCTCTGAGCTCTGTTGGCTTTAGCAATAATACAGTTCAGATGGGAGATCCGGACACCGGGCGGCATCTCTCATCTGACAGCTCCTCCAGCTTCCTGGCTAATCTCCTTGCTGGGAGAGTTTGGCGGGAAGCCAAGGCACAAGCACTGGCGGTCGTGTTGGTCGCTAATTCCGACCATAAGACACAGGCACTTTCAACCCCCCCCCCCATTTTTGGGGTGAAAAAGTGTATCTTATGGTCTGAAAAATACGGTAATAATGACTGGAGATAATTTTTTAACCATGATTATGATGTATAATGATATCCATCCAATAGCTCCATTTAAAAAATCCTAGGGGTGGAGGGTACCCAATTAATCCCCTTTCTAACTTGTGAAAGAAACCAGGAAGAGAAATACTTTTTGTCTAGATTGAATTATGTATGGGAGTTTTATCGGATGCAAACTGATCTTGAAGATGCACCAAATGAATAAATATATTTTATTGTGAATATTAGGTGAAATATGTGCGATATGTCTATGCTGCTCAACTCTATTACAGAATAGGAATCCATGTTTCAAATTTGCGCAAAAAAACCCCCACCCAAACTCAATGCTGTTTTTCTTAGGTGGGACTCAAAACATGGTTCGGTATTTCCGTTAAATACTCCAAATAAATCAATCTATTAAGGTTGATCGAACAGGAATCACTTCCTTCCCACCTGGTTCGATCAGTGATCAGTATCAATCTTAAAAATCGTAAAGTACATTTTCACAGATCGTTCAGGTATCTGCCATTTTTTCTTGGTATTTCGATCGATTCGACTGTACTATGGTGCATGTGCATCAAACTCAGGAATATAATCAAGACTCAAAGGAGGATACTCAATTAGGGTTTGATAATTAGTATTGGGTCCCACTTGACAAAGCCAGAGGCGAAACACACCATGGACTTTGAACTATTGGAATAACTATTGGAATAACTATTGGAATAACTAATTTACCGATGACATGCCGTACACAAAAAAAAACTGCATCCCCGCGTCATGATTGTATTGTATAGCAAAGGAATCGGTTGAATCGATCACATTGTGTGGTGGTACCATTGAGTGATGTTCGGCTGACTGTCGATTTTGAATCACGCAAAACGACTGTGTATGTCAACCTTGGGGGGGGGGTATCTTTGGATGTACCAGACTACACAGCAATGTAATGCAATGGTGCCAGTGGCACTGCAGCATGCTCTCCAGCACCCCACAACACATAGTAAAGCACTATGGTGAAGGTCTGTGCATTACATTGGAAGAGGTGCACATGTGTTGTTAATAGTGATGTCGCGAACTGTTCGCCGGAGAACTATCCGCGGTGAACATCGCATGTCTGCGTTCGCACATGTTCGTGAACATATGGTGAGTTCGATCCGCCCCCTATCTTTTAACATTGCAGAAACTTTGACCCCTGTGAGTCACAGTCAGCAGACATAATCCAGCCAATGAGCACCCCCCACCTCACAGACCCTCACACCCCCTATAACATATCAAGTACAGGACGCCATTACACATTCTGCTGAAGAAGGAGAGAGGGCTGCTGCTATAGGGAACCATTAGCTAGGGCAGTGTTCTGTGTGATCTACAGTCTTCATCCATCCATGGGGAATATCCATCTCCCCCAGTGTCCTCCACACTGACCATCACCACCAGTGTACTTGGGAATTTTGCCATGGATCCCCCTCTGTCATGTCATTGTCCAGGTGTTAGTCCCCTTGAAACAACTTTCCCAACACTATTGTGGCCAGAAAGGGTCCCTTTGTTTTTAATGTTCTCCTCCCATTGAAGTCTATGGGGTTAGCCGGGTTCGCGGACATTTGCGGAGGTTCGCGTTCGCGAATAGCAAATTCCGTGTTCGCGACATCACTAGTTGTTAACTGTGCATTGGTGTGGTAGCCGGTCTATATAAATTAATAGACTTTCATACTACAGCACTTTGCAGTGTAGCACACAAAGCATTGAGGTGCATATATGCTACAGTGTGTTTCAGTAACAGTGTTTTTCCGACCAAAAGACACACCTGACCATAAGACACACCCAGTTTTTAGAACAGGAAAAAATGTGAAAAAAAATATTTTAAGTGTTCGAAGCAATTGGGTAAAAAAAAAACCCTGCAATACCAAATTTCAGCCACTAGATGTCACTAGAGAATACTTGCCGTCATATTACCACATCTTTCTCACACATCGGGGAGAGGGGGGCCGCGGTGGAAGCTGTGCAGGTGTCTACCCTCTACGGATCTGTGTGTAAAATTAAGATAGGTGGGAGAGATCGCATGCTCTTTCAGCTATCTCTCTGCTCTACATTGCTTATATCAGTTCAGATGGGTGATCCGGCCATGGGCAAATGTCCCACCTGACAACTCCTCCACCTCCCGGCTAATCTTGTTGCCGGGAAAATGACCGAGGTGGGCGCACCTTCAGACCATTAGATGCACTTTTCACCCCTTGATTTCTGGGGGGAAAAGTGTGTCTTATAGTCCAAAAAAGACAGTACTTTTGCAAAATGCAGATTTTATTGCAAATAAAAAAAGTAAAAGTATATAAATATATTTTATATACTCCCTGTCAGCACTATCTTACAATTAGCAGGCAAATTGTCAGATGCAGCTCCTTCAGTTGGTGGTTTATGGGCCTATGGGGCAACCCAACAGCTAACTGAGAAAGCCAACAATACAACTAATGTTGATCTCGAATATTCGAAACCAATAAAATGATATTTAAACTTTTATAAAATTACTCAACTTATGCCTGGCATACACATGCCGATAAGCGGCCGATTTTTCACCTGACCGACGGGCATGCGCGCTCGTGCTGTCGGTCAGCGGAAAAATCATCCGCCAATCGGCATGTGCCCACATGGGGCGACAGGTCCCTGTCGCCCCACAGCTCGGCCGGCCAGAGAACGGACATGTCCGATAATCTCTGGCCGATGGAAACCGATGGCATTAGCTTCAATGAAGACCGGCGTCTTCACTGAAGCTAATGACTGGCACACAAAGGGTGCCGAACGACTGAAGGGGCCCCATAATGCACCAGGGTGCAAACGTGATGATGTCATCACGTTTGCATTCCAGGGCATTTCGGAGCTGGTCTGTCTGCACCCCTCGGGGTGTGTATGGCATGCATAAGGTTGTATTCAATATAACTTCATATGTAATGAATGTTATTTATTACAACAACTTATCTAATGAAACACTTGTTCTAATAGATTGTATTTAATTTGATTATTCAGGCCATACACTGTATTTAATACAATTACCTATCTCATTGGTTTATTTAATAAAACTGCTCATGTTGTGTTTAATAGAACTACTTACACAATGGATTGTATTAAATAACCCATAACTATTTCTGTTATAGATTTTGTTTAAAACATTTACTTTTCTAATAGATTGTGTTTAATAAAAAATCTTAAGCCCCCCATACACCAAATACAATTACCATGCAATTTCTGTACAATCAACTTTTCTTCTACCAAAACCATGTAATATGAGGACCTTTCTACACCTTCCAATCACTATGTATTCTATCAGGGAGGTCACTATACTACATAGTTGTTGGTAGATCTGATGGAAATTGTATGGAGGAATCTAAAGGTGTATGGGGGGCTTTATGTAATAAGTTGGATTTTTTTAATTAAACTACTTCTCCATTAAACTCTATTTAATTATATAACTGTTCTAATAGATCGTATTAAATAAAATGGCCAATCTAAATGGTTAGGGTTTTATTATCTGCTTAATAAAATTATTGTATTTATAAACTACTAATTAATGAATACTTGTATGAATACATAACTTTATATTGTACACTTGTGTTTCCTTTTTATAAATTTTCCAGG
The DNA here is from genome assembly GCA_036250615.1 of Ptychadena robeensis. Lineage (NCBI taxonomy): Eukaryota > Metazoa > Chordata > Amphibia > Anura > Ptychadenidae > Ptychadena > Ptychadena robeensis. The sequence continues at coordinate 9,230,889 of CM070038.1, read as the reverse complement.
TATCTATAGAATTGCAAATTGTATTGGGAAAATTAATAAATCGAAATTAACATATACATAAAGAAACCGTAGAACATCTCTATAGAGTCTGTGACAGCGGTTGGGTAAAAACAACCGAAAACATTGGGGTGGCTTCTCCCCAGGGACTTTAATGTTCAACTATTTCTGTATTAGGTTTTATTTAATAAATCAACTTTTTAATAGTTTGTGTTTAATAAAAACGCTTTTTTTAACTACTTCTCCATTAGGCTTTATTTAATAATAAAACGTTTCCCATAGATTGTATTAAATAAACTTCTAATTAATTCATACTTACACTAATACATACGTTTTTATGTTGTAAAAGTGTATATTTTGTACACTGTGTTTCCTGTTTTTACATTTTCAGTGTATGTATAAAATTGTATTGGGGGAAGGGAAAAAGACAGAGACAGCTATTCAGATATCAGGTAAATATATACAGAATGTTCTAGCAAAGTAGGCAGGACTGGACCATGCAGTATATTCCTCCAGCCAAAAGCCCAGTGACAGGAGGGGGATCTTTGCCGCAGCAGAGTGCAGGGCTGAAAGTTTAGCTTGTGTCTATACACTAGAAGTACCCATTCTCTGAACACACTGACCGACTTATGAAGAGACACATTTTACAATCTGCCACTGAACAACTTATCCATGAGCAGCTATTTACACATGGGAGGAGATGAAAGTCATTGTCACAAAATGTAGAATATTAATGTAAATGCACACAACTCATGCAATCTTATTGTAAAATGTGTCTCTTCATAAGTTGGTCAGTGTGTTCAGAGAATGGGCAATGCTAGTGCTAATGCAGAGAAGATCTCTTTTTGGCTTGGCTGGAGGGAATGCAACAAATGTCTGCCTCCTGGGATGCATAGCTATTGCTTTTCGTCCCTCCTGGAACTAAAAAAATAAATAAATGTTTTTTACATATTCGGACTATAAGACACGGAGACATTTCCCCATTAATGGTAAAAAATTGCGTCTTATAGTCCGAAAAATACAGTAAATAAATTCTCCTGAAAACTAGCAGTTTTATTCCATTATGTGAGGGACCATGTTACTGCATTTTTTGGATAAAAAAATATACTTTTTATACCCATTAAAATCAATTTGAATATATGTGTGCATCTTATTGGTCAACTGTTTTTTTTTTTTTAAATACAACTTTTTTTTTTCCCCAAGTTTCAAATATCTTGGAAGATGTGCTTGTGCATCCCAGGAAGCTGGAATTTGTTCCACTCCCTCCACAGAAGCCAAAAGCCCACTGCTAAGAAGTAGATTCTTACTGTTGGATCTAGCAGTACCCATACACTCTGATCAGCTAATGGAGAGACACATTTTGCAATCTGGCACTAACAACTTATGTGTGAGCTGCTGCATGAACATCAAAATTCTGCCCAGGCTCATATGGAAAAAGAAAAAAATGGCGCAACAATTAACATTCAAAGTGTGCAGAATGCATAATAGTAATAGCTGAGTGAGTTGATGCTATTTTGAGAGCTGCTCGTGCGTAAGTTGTTAGTGCCAGATTGTAAAATGTGTCTCTCTATTAGCTGGTCAGAGTGTACAGAGAATGGGTACTGTTAGTGCTAACAGTAAGAATATCCTTCTTAGCAGTTGACGTCTGGCTTCTGTAGAGGGAGTGGAACTTGTGTTATGCACAGGGAGCTTATTTATTTATTTTTTTATAGTCTGTCCTCCCCCCCCCTACTACCCCTGAACGTTTTTTATTCGTTAACAAGTACAGGACTTTAACCCCGGAAAGTAGTGGGGAGAGACTGCTTACGGCTCTGGCCCGGCAGTCTCTCCAAGTTCCACTCCCTTCACAGAAGGGGCGCCCACCTCGGTCCCTAGTACTCGGGAGACCTGGCTCCGGTCAAGGTCACCTGGGGAATGGTAAACTCAAGGGAACACTTTTTGGGGAACGAGTCTTTAGCTCCCTTTGGGGTGGGACAATCAAAAACACCTGTGCAGTTTTTTGTGGTGTGTTCACTACTGTGTGCACTTTCACTTTTTCAGCACCAGGTGTTATTAAAATCCAAAGAAAAAGGGGAATAAACACTTATTTTATTACATAATTAGGTCTATCAACCTGTCCTGTAGTCAGAGAATCAAAGAATCTTCTCTACTGTCCAGTGCATCCACAACACCCCTTATGGGTTCCCTTCAAGAATATTCACCGCACACGCTGATCTTATCCACCTGTCTCTGACCGGGGCCATACACCGACCCCATACTCTTTAATTGATATGTTATCGCTTCTATTATGATCTGTGACCAAGAATTGTCCTGATGAAGCCCCCTTGAGGGGTGAAACGCATGGACTATATTTGACACACTGAACAATGAAGCACACCTGATTATGTAATAAAATATGTATTAAGTGTTTATTCCCCTTTTTTCTTGGATCTTAATAAAGTGTTTTTTTACCTACTTACCGTGTTGTAATTTGAGCCATGGGGAGAAGCCACCCCAATGTTTTTGGTTTCTTTTTTCCCAACCACTCTCTATTTATTGTTTTATGATTGGTATGTAGGCACAGACTCTATAGAGATTTTCTACGGTTTCTTTTTGTATATGCTAATTTCGATTTATTGATTCTCCCAATAAAATTTGCAATTCTATAGATACATGGAGAATGTATAAAAAGAAAACGCAAGTGTACAATATAAAGTTAGTTAGTTAGTTATTCATATAAGTATTCATTAATTAGTAGTTTATCCTCCTGAGCGTTTCGCCGAGGTCCAGATTTCTGTACCAAATGCGTTACGCTGTTTATCTTTGAAAAAGACGTGTTGTAGGCCTGTAACTGACCAAAATCTGTCCAAAAACAGGTCTAGT
>CM070038.1:9156775-9175565 GCA_036250615.1 Ptychadena robeensis | reverse complement strand
GGGGGGGGGGGGGCCTTTTGGCCCCCTAAGTGGTATCTGTAGTGTTTAATTCAAATCAACTGGACTTGCCGTGTTTGTTTCTTGAAGACATTTTGCTAGTCATCCGTATGCAACTCAATTCAGAGTGACTGTGTACAGGATCTTACTGGAAATATATACTCTGGGGTATAGCTCCAATCCACATAATGTTACCCAGCATGGGGTTTGAGTATCATGGAGGTAGGTTACTACATTAGTATGATCGGAGCTGTGAGGTGTTATTAACCCGCCTATTACCTGTGAGGTAATAACACCTCACAGCACCAATAATACTAATATAGTAACACCTACCTCCATGATGCTCAGACCCCATGCTGGTTACACATTATGTGGATTGGAGCTATACCCCAGGGTATATATTCCCAGTAAGATCCTGTACAGTCACTCTGAATTGAGAAAGTCAGTAGGATTACTAGCGGAACATCTTCAAGATATACAATGACCTGGATGAATGAGAACCTTCACAGACCCCGAAAGGTCCCCATACATGTATAGATATGCACTAGATTGATGGATGCTTCCAGTACTGTGCTCGATCATGGCCATCTATCTAGCACCCATCTTATGCGGCCACCCCTGTCTTCTAGCTGGATCAACCAATTGAAGACAGGCCTGTCAAACAGGTAACGGATATGTCTGTAAGTCCAAATATTAACCAGGATTTAACGTCACTGATGTCACTTCCAGTTTTCATTCACGAGAGACCGGGTTCTCTATCTGGTCTCTGGTGAAAAAATTCTTCAACTGGCCGGATCTTTCTGCTCCTGATCCGGCCAGTGGAGGAATAGTCACCTTCTTCCTGTCGGTGAACAGGGCGGGTCGAACACCCGTACTGTTCGCCGGGGGAAAAAAGGTTATGTTCGCCTTGCAGACAGTTCGGCCATCACTTCTTGTAGCCATTAGGAATTGAAAGTAATGGTAGAGCCTGGGAGGTGAAATATAGGCAACCATCAATCACGGCCTTCGGAGCTTGCAATCTCATCTTTTCACAGTTGGGGATAATTCACATAGGCGATCTCAAATGCTTCATTCTGACTACCCAACTGCTTGGGAATGATGACCACCCAATAGACGCGACATGTCGTGTACACTTGTTGGTTTTCAAATGGTCACCCCAGGGCTGCCTTTAGGTCCCAGAAATTTCTGATGGCCGGCTCTGGGTCACCCATAGGGATAACAGAGGAGCTGTTGTCAGTTATTGGCCACCATCTGCTTACTACCCTTTGATTATGTGCAACATCTGTATGGTTCAGGTTCTAGGGGGGTTGCAAAGCCCATCGTGTGACTTCAGCCTTGCATGAATTTGTTCCCCATACTTGGTTATGTAGACACTGCCATTATGACACATGTACTCAGATATCAATGTCTCTTCACAATAGTGTCTATAGAAATACAGCAACTCAATTAAAATATCTACAATGATCCCATAGATGAAAAAAATGCTTAACCCCCATCTCCAGTGATGGAAATAAAGTATGAGTTGGGTAAGAGATGAGCTCCTGGTGTTTACAAAGCCTATTCTTACACTCTAATATGTCGCTTTCTATTTATTCCACATTGCCGCTCCATTCTTCTTCCACTGTACAGAAGAATGACTTGCTTTGAACATATTTCAAGCCGTGGTAGATTAAAGAGGTTTTAAACTATAGCTCTAGATCTCTCCAGCCTCCTATCGAGCATCTGGATAATTAGCAGACACGAGTTGCGTATGGCGCGGATACACTTTTTATACTATTCATTTAGTGTAGTTAAGCTCCTGCGGTGTTTACATTTGTTGGACGTGTTGGTGAATAGGCAACACAAGCAAAGCAATGCGTCTGCTGCTTTAATCAGCCTAAACAACTCACCTGTGTCAGTCACTACGCATTCAATGAGTCAATGTTCGACGTCCTCCTGGTAGCTTTGTATAGATTTAGAACTCAACATCAATGGAGTAATGGCCTCAAATCTCTGCTTTGTAGTACAAAGAGTGGAAACGGTTACCGCCTCCAATTACAGCCCGTATGTCCCTGTATCAGAAACCCATTCACTCCTCTGGTCAATGGGACCAATGTCACCAAGAAGTAGATCCGGGTGAATTTTCTTTTTTAGAAAAGGTTTGTGTAGGAAACAGGGGCGAGGGGAGTGAACACAGGCAGGGATGTAGCTAGAAATGACAATTGCTTTGCCTGGAGACCCGCGACCTCTAGGCAAAGCATCGGACATCGGCTGTATTTACGGTCATGTACGATATGTCTGTTTTCGAGCGGGATGGATTTGTCCCACTCGAAAACAGGAATGGCCGCATTAGAAATGGGCCAGGTAGATGGCCGTGAGCGCGCACGCCCATAGATCTGGCCCATATCTACATGTCTGTACCCTACTTTACACTTCCTTGCTAGTAGTGATGGGCAAACTTCCACAAGGTCCATCCGCGAACAGGCATATTAAACTTTTTAAATAGTTCACCGTTTGCTTGTTCGCGGGCAGATTCAAATTACCAGCCTATTGGCGGGGATTTTTAATCAGAAACCCCGGAAGTGACCTCATATCCGATACCTGGAAAGCATTGTTCCTGGTTGCTATTGCCGGATTCCTGGTTGCTATTGCCAGATGTCACTGACTTCACTTTCGGCTTTCCAAGCCGGCTTTTCACTGCAAGACGGTCTTCGGTCTTCAGTGAAAACATTCTTCCTCTGGCAGGATCTTGCTGCTCCTGATCCGGCTGAAGGAAGAATAGTGAGCTCCTAGCCAGTGAACAGGGCGGGTCCAACACCCGTACTGCTCGCCGGCTAGAAAGAGTGCGAACATTCATGTTCGCGGGCGGACAGTTCGGCCATCACTGTTCACTAGAAACAAGAAATTCAGGGAAATCTTCCTAAAGGCCCCCATACACGTGTCGGATTCGCACCGGATTCCGGCACGATCGATTCCGGGCGCGTGCACGCGAAACGATCGTGCCGGAATCGCATGCAGCCCACCTTGTCCGATCGATCAGGTCCGATCGTTCAGGGGCTCAGAATCGGATCCGACGGAGAACCAACATGTTGGTCTTTCTCATCCATTTGTGAGGTGGAATCGGAGGTGGAATCGCACACGGAATCGTGCCGGAATCCGCTCGGACAAGGTGGTATGCTGCGATGGATACTCTTAATTGGCCGATTGATCACACCTGCGATTCCCGGCAGAATCACCGGAATCGATCGGATGATGAATCGATTGGACATGGAATCCGACACGTGTATGGCTAGCTTAATGGAGACACACATGTCAATACAAATCTGACAGCCATTGGCCATGATTGCCATTAAGCCATTCTGTGGTAAGTTCAAAAGAAAAAAAAAAGGAGAAATGTCTGAGATTCCACTGTAAACAAACAAGCGTTGGACGTCTTTGGATGGATGACTGACCTTTAATGATATAGCTGGTCTTGGGGTCATTGCTCTGGGCTACTTGCACTTCCGTCTCAACTCCACCAGGCTGGGCGGCGTAGATCAATTTAAAGTAGTCCGCTCTGACTTCAGGATTCTCCCACTCCACTTCCAAGGAATCCTCCATCTCTTCTGTCACCCACAGGGTACCAAGCTGAGCATCATCTGGAAAAGATTATTAAAGGTCTTTACTAGTGATGAGCGGCACAGGCAATATCCCTATTATCAAAATAGGGCAAAGTTGTCACCGAATATTCACAAAAAATGAGTTTGACAATTTGCGACCTCCAGTCATTTTTCGTACTTGTACATGCGCATGTTGTGAACAGTATTTCCGGGTACTGATGTCCAATATACATGATTACTACAATATAGTTGCAGTGACAATATTTGTAGTAGAAATCACGATTAGAATATTCATGGTCAACACTAGTCTTAACCCAGCAGAGCAAACCTTCCATCGACTTCAGCCACATCATTACTGTCTTCTCTCAATCATCATTAGCGTTGAGCTTGAATATTCGAATTACGAATATATTTGGCAAATATCGACTGTTTGAGAATTCGCACATTTTGCGAATATTGCGGGGATGAGGGGATGTTACTCTCCGGCCTTACTTCCCACTCTCTCCTAACTGCCCACTCTGCACATCATTTGCACAAGCAAGGTGTCTCTTCTAGTAATTGGAACGCGGAAGTGATACTCCACACTGCCACTTTCCTGTTCCAAATACAGGAAGTGACACTTCAGGGACCTCACTTCTGGGGTCGCGTACCTAAAAAGGTTGAAAACCATTGCTCTTAAGCTTCATCAATTTTAGTGATGATACCATGTTCAGGGGCGTTGCAGTTAGGCAGCTAGTCAAAAATGTAAACAGAAACTCCTATCTCTATATAGCACTTGGCCAAGTGAAGCACATGACTTCCATGCTCAATGGCGGTGTTCTGAGATATCTCCTTATCCTTACAACTTTGCATTCAGCCATAGTTTTGCAACATTTTAGGGTTAATCTTACCAAATTTGGGTGTCAATGTTAGGGGTTTGGGGGTTAAAGGTTAGCGGGAGTGGTGCTTGATAGAAGGGGTGAGTTTTGGGGGTTAAGTTTAGGGGTTTGGGGGGTTAAAAATAAATCTTACATCCCCAATCCCCTACCCTAAGCTCAGAACCCCCTAGCCTCTCCCCCCCCCCCCCTCCCCACCCCCCAAACCTCTAACCTTGACACCTGAAGTTTTGTTTTTTTAACCCTGAAATGCAGAAAAACTAGGGCTATATGCGCTGTTGTAAGAGTAGGAAAATATCTCAGAACACCAGCTTCACGTCTATCATTACAAATGGTATTTTCTCAACCAAATCCTAAAGAACTACTTTAATCTGTGGTTTGGACTTGATTTCAAGGTTTCCTCTGCGGTAACATTTTTTGACAAAGACTGGATCCATATGCAGGGAACACATGTGTAAATATGGGACAGACCGAAGGCTGCTTTAAGCACCGTGTGTTCACGGCCATCTTTTTGGCCCATATCATATGTGGCCATCGCTGTTTTCGAGCAGGACCAATCAATCCCGCTCGAAAACATGGATATCGGACATGACTGTAAACCACGGTCAATGTCCATTGCTTTGCCTGGGGACCGCAGTCTCCATGCAAAGCATCGGCTGAGCTGGAGACACAGCGTGATGACGTGGGGTAGATTTGGCCCCAGGGCCGGAGTTGTGCCCCTCCTGCACTACAGCATCTGACCCATTTACTTACTTGTTCTGCCTTGAAGTTCAGCAGGTTCGCTGGTCACGCTGTTCTTCACCTGATACATAAGTATCTGGTACAACGTGCTGGGGCTCAGACCTCCGATCTGGTAATAGTCCTGGTTTGCAGAAACTTTTATCTGTTTTTTTTTACTCTCATCGCCAAACGGATAGTATGTGATGTAGTAGTAATCCACCTCCACCAGCAGGTCCCAGGCAATGTTCAGTGAGTCCTCGGTGGTGCTGATGAGACGCAAGTTCTGCACGGCCAACACTGAAGAAGAAGAAAAAAAAAGCAATAGCTGATGTAATTAATGTGCCGTCTTCTATATTTTACATAGTCAGGCCGAAGTACCTCATTTTATCTACAAAAACTGGGACAAAGTATTGACTCGAGTATAGGCCAAGGGTGGGAAAAGCAAAGTCAGATAGTGGAGTTTTCTAAATGAGAAAATATAGAGAAAGCACCATTGCCCCTAGGAATGAATCAAACAGGTGAATCTTAGTGCCACACCCACAATAAATTTAAGAGAACACAGGATTATTGTTATTACAGGATGGGTTTTCACTGCACTTCTTATGATTCAAACATGAACATAAGTTTCCATTTAAAAAGTCTTTACTTTTATTATTGGGACAAATTAATGGAATGGGAATGGAAACTATTTTAATATTGGACTCCTAAGGAGTGGAGTTCTCTAATGAAAAATTCCACATTCTCCAATAACAATCAACAGATAGTGAACTAGATGACAGTGTGGTGCTGTTTGTTTACATTTCACAAGCCGGATGTCAGAAACACATTGGAAGAATTCAGAGGCTACGGCTCTGCGATACAGAGACCATTGAACATCCACGACAGGTGAGTTGGCCCTGACTCTGGCCCTCGAGTATAAGCTTAAAGGGGCTTTTTCAGACCATTTTTGGGGCTGAAAAACATAGCTTATACTCAAGTATATATGGTATTTCGCCTCATTCCTTTTGTCACATATGTGCCAATTGTGAGTCTTTAAAGGTTCCACAATGTTGTTTTTGGGAAATAGTAATGAAAAACTTTAATACATCTCAAAGCCATATTTCAACAATTTTGAGTTAATTGCAAAGCCCCTGAGCATGGTATCATCACCAAACTTGCTGGAGATGTAGAGAAAGATTAGCGGTATACTACAAAAAAAATACTGCTCTAACACAAATACAAATTAAGTTCAAAGTCAAGTCGAAATTTCGACTTAAATTATGCAAAAACGACATGTGCTAGAGTAAAAATGTTTATCCATGACTCTAGGATTCCTGACCAGTTCCCAATAAACCTTTATTAACTTAACTTCCTTATACTAATAATTAAGACAGACAAGTGACTCTTTGGAAATTGTATTTTATATAGAAAAGTAAGTGCAAAATACAATATGGCCACAGCCTGTAAACTTGGTCAATAAATGAACATAACTCGGTACATAAGAACAATGGAAGGGGTCCCCCGACAGTGCCGCCAATCTCTGTACCTGCCACCAGCCCTCGTATACTGGCACGGTGGGTACCTTGTTAGAAAATCTGTATTACCAGTGACTGCCCTTGCATTCCTGACACGTCACATGACCTTAACGGCCACTTTAAATTGCGGCACTGCCGAGCTCCCGCCTTGCTGTGGCATGAGAACCACATCTGAAACAAGAGAACCACACACAACTATACAAAAACATTCAAGTGGGTGTGTACCAGCAAAGAGGAATGTTTAACACATCTGATTAAACCAAGGGTGGATGGTTTATAGCCCTTTACCCTTTGTCTTACTGTGACGGGGGAGGGGGACTTACTTCCTTCCACACAGTACAAGAAAACCGGGTGGGTGGGTGCTGCTTCCAGGGCAAAGGGACCCTCCTCTTCCGGCCGCTCGACATTATGCCGACGGCCACGCCCCTTCCTGCCTATGTACCCTCCCACTGTCATCCCCTATGTCATGGTGCCCTCCCTCCTACCTGCGGACGGCTCTGGGCACCCTATGTTCCCACAACCCTTCTCTACATCTCCAGCAATTTGGTGATGATACCATGTTCAGGGGCTTTGCAATCAGCTCACAAAGTCAGCTAGTCAAAAAACTCTAAATAGGAGAGTTAATAGGAATAGATGAATAATAAAACTAAATAGTAGAGTGGGGTTTTTGCATAAATTAAGTTCAAAGTCAAGTCAAAATTTCGACTTTGGTTTTGAACCAGTTTATGCAACAACTACATGTGATAGAGCAAAAGTTTTTTTTCCAAATGTTCCCACGACTCTTCTCTACATCTCAAGCAATGTTGGTGATGATACCATTTTCAGGGGCTTTGCAATCAGCTCACAAAGTTCCTCACCTTCTGAACAGGATTCCCCAAAGAATCCCTCCTCGCAGAAGCATAGTCCACCGTCACATTTCCCGTTTTCACCACAACTGACGAGGCAGTCCAGCTCTTGGCAGGTTGGTCCTAGGAAGCCGGCGTTGCACACACAGACACCATTTACACATCTGCCATTTTCCCCGCATGGTGGGATGCAGCTCTTCAGAGAACAGTCCGGTCCTTCCCAGCCGGCGTCACAGATACAAGTACCGGTAGCCAAGTCGTATCTGCCGTTCCCATTGCAAAGATTAGCAATTTCTGAAATAGGAAAAGGAATACAATGAGAATATAAAAGTTAGGATGGGTATGGTGTATAAGCATTGCCCCCCAGGCTGCCCCCAGTCCGCCCTTAACCAGCGCTGTTACCGGAACTGGCTGTTGGCGCGGCTAAGATGCCTTCACGCAGGCCCGCCGCAACTGTCTTACATCACCACTGCACCCAGGCCCCACAGAGCTTCCTCAAGTCAGGAAGTTGAAGCGGAAGGAGGGAGGTACTTACTGTACACGTCCCTCTCTGTCCCACTCCCAGTGCCAGCTTCTGTTCATCTTCACCATGCGTATGACATGAGAATGAATCCGAAATTTTACTTCACTTTGAACTGAATCCTCGTGAAACAACTATTTGTGTAGAGAACATACTTTCTTTTTTATGTAGCAGTTCTTACAATATCCAGCAAGTTTGCGTGAATGATGATACACATGCTCAGGGGCTTGCAATTAGTCGAAACCGTCGCCAATGGACCGAATTTTGGAAACAAATTCGACCATCTCTAATTAGTGATCACACTATATATACACACAGAGCAATATATACACAGACACAGTAATATACACGATATATACACATACACATTAGAAACAACACAAAAAAAATACATATACACACAGAGACATATATATACCACAGACACAGTACCTATACAGATATATAGTGTCACATACACAAAAAAAAAATTAGATACACACTATATATACACACAGAGCATATATATACACAGAACACGTACATATACATGATATATCACATACCATTAGCAACCACACTACATTACACACAGAGACATGATATATACACAGATACAGTACATATACTACAATATATAAACATACACAGTAGATACACACTAATATACACACAGAGGCATTAATATACACAGACACAGTACATATACACAGAAATACACATACCCATTGAAAACCACACTACATATACACACAGAGACATTATATATACACAGATACAGTACATATACCGATATATACACATACACATTGAGATTACACACTATATATACACACAGAGGCTTATCATATACACAGACACGGTACATATACACGATATAACACATAACCCATTAGAAAACAACTAATATCACAACAGAGACATTATATATACACCAGATACGGCTACATATACACAATATATACACAGGACACATTAGATACATCACTTATTATACCACATGAGGCATTATATATACCACAGACCACAGATACATATACCGATATAGTACACATACCCATTTAGATAAACACACTACATAGACACAAGAGACAGTTAGATACACAGATACAGTACATATACACAATAAATACACATACACATTAGATACCACACTATATATAACACAAAGAGGAATTAGATATACACAGACACAGTAAAATGTACACGATATATTACACAGACCCCCACCCCCACACCCCGATTAGAACAACACTACATATACACACAGAGTACATTCTATATACACAGACACAGACTAAATATACACGCATATATAACACATACACATTAGATACACACTATATATACACACAGAGCATTATATATACACAGACAATACTTATACCTGACTAGTAGCCTCATCTACAAAGCATTGCGAGTACGGCCGTACATAGAAATTGCGTCATTATTGTAGTTCAGAGTACATTTTCGCCGATTCTCCCAGGCTATTATGGGGGGGCCGAACGGCCATTGTAATGCCGCTCAGACTCAGCCGCAAGAGAGAAAGACAAAAAATGAGATAAAAAAGACTTTGAAAATTAGCTACCTGTGTATTCTAATTTGTTTCAAATATAAGAATATATTCCGAATCGCCTATTGTGAATATAATCCTCTGCAAATCGCAATCCGCCGGCGTGTTAAACATGCGTAATTGTGAGAATAATCGCTGGAAGGGATGAAGCGAACACATATCTAATTAGCAATAGCTTGCCCCTAACACCCTGGGATTCGGCATTCAGCCATCTCCCGTGGGCGGGGGTTGGTTAACTCTAAATCTCTTAATTTAGGAAGCTAAAACACTGCCGTCTAGAAAGTATATCATCTAATTCATCTTATTAAGTAAGTACATCAGATCCCCCCTGTGTATCAGTAATGGGGCTGACATAGAGTTGGATACACAAGTGACTTTATTGTTACAGATAAAAAGCAAGAATGTTTGTGGAGAATAACCCTCTTCTCCATCACTTCAAGGAAGAATTTTTATTATTGGAGAGTTCTCAAAGATTATCAGACTGTACAGATTATGTTTTTCCTCTTGGCAGAAAATCGCCCATCTTGTGTCTAGTTATATTACTGCAGACGGATAGTCGAGACCCTTACTCCGAATTATCCCATTCTCCTAGATCATTTGATGTCATAAAGGCCCCCATACACGTGTCGGATTACCCACGGATTCGGCACGATCGATTCCGAAGGGCGCCCAGTAGCCAGCGAAACGATCGAGACCTGCATGATCGGACAAGGTGGGACTGCATGCGATTCCGGCACGATGCTTCGACGGCACGCTTGCCCGGAAATACGATCGTGCCGGAATCCGAGGGGAATCCGACACGTGTTCTGCGGCGAGCCTTAGAAATCCAAAGATTAGGAGAATGGAAATCGAGTAAGGGTTCTCACTATCCGGCTCACTCCGTTGCAGTAATATAATAGACACAAGATGGCATTTTCTGCCCCAGAAAAACTAATCTGCCCCTAAAGCCTGAATAAATCTGTTGAGAACTTCACAATTCTATTTTCTTGCAGACAGTGATTAGAAGCGGGATTATTTCGCCACAAAATTCTTCTTATGTATCTGTAACAATTAAAAAGCTAACTTAAGTGACTATCCAAAAATCATGTCAAGCCCATTAATGATACACAGGAGGGGGATCCTGAATGTACGTACTTAATAAGATGAGAATATAGAGAGATAAAGTTTTCTTAGACCAGTGTTCTACTCCCTCCAAAGTTTAATAGATTAGAGTTAACCCTACCCCCGCCAAGCGGAGGAGATGCTGAATCGAAAATCACAGGTTGTAGAAAAGCATTGTAATTTACCATTGGATATGTAGTTCCTCATCACTTCCACGATTATCTCACATCTACCGCAGTAACACGCCGGCGGCTGGATTTGCGATATTGCAGAAGGACTTATATTCACCATAGCGCGTACGCGAAAATTATTACTTATATTTGAAAAAATGAGAACGACACAGGTTAGCCAATTTTCAAAGCTCTTTTTAATTCATTTTCTGCCTTCTCTTCTCTCCGGGACTGAAAGGCACTATGAGCGCAGTACAATGGCCCGTTCACATTAGCCTGGGGAGAACGCGGAAAAACGGTACTCTGAACTCATAATGAACGCGTTCTATGTTGTAAGCCGAGCAGGCAATGCTTTGTAGATGCAGGCACTAGTCAGTATAAGTATGTCTGTGTATAGTATATGCCTTCTGTGTGTATATATATGGATGTGATCTAATGTGTAGGTGTATATATGTGTTGGTATGTACGGTGTTCGTGTATATATAATGGCTCTGTGTGTATATGTAGTGTGTTTTAATGGGTATGTGATATATCGATTGGATATGGACTGTGTTGTGTATATATAATGCCCTCTGTGGGTATATATCAGTGTGCCTGTCTAATTTGTATGCTGTATTTATTGTTGTATTATGTACTGTATCTGGTTATATATAAGATCTCTGTGGTATAGATAAGATGTGTTTACTAAGGGTATGTGAATATCGTGTATATGTACTGTGTACGCTGCATATATAATGCGCCTCTGTTGGTATTATATAGTGTGATATCACATGCTGCTATGTGTATATATTGTGTATATGTACTGTATCTGTGGATATATAATGTCTCAATGTGTGTAGATGTAGTTAGTGTTGTTTTCCTCTAATGGCGTATGTGTATATAGTGGTCGTGTATTTTTATGGTGTGTACGTTTGTGTCTGATAATAGTATATATAATGCCTCTAGTGCTTGTTTTATAGTGTGCCTGTATCTAATGTTTATGCTGTTGATATATAGCTGGTATTTGTTTGTTATGTACTGATATCTGTGCTACTATAGAATGTCTCTGTGTGTATATAGTAGTGTGTTTCTAATGGGTATGTAGTATATATCGTGTAATATGTACTGGGTATGTGTATATTATAATGCCCGTCGCTGTGTATAATATAGTGTGATATCTAATGTGCTATGTGTCGATATTTAGATTATATTGATACTGTAATCTGTAGTATATATAATTGTCCTGTGTCGTATAGTAGTGTGTGCTAATGGGTTGTGTATATATCATGTATATGTACTGTAAGTCTAGTGTATAATATAAATGCCTCTGTCGTTGTATATATACAGTGTGTTCTAATGTGTATGTGTATAGATCGCGTAATGTACTGTAGTCATGTGCTAGGTATATAATGTCTCTGTGTGTATATGTAGTGCCACTTTGCTTTCGAAGTTTGTATGTGTATATATCGTGTATATGTACTGCTGTTCTGTTGTATATATATAATAATGCCGCTCGCTCGCTGCTTGTATAATAGTGTGAATCTAATTAGAGATGTCGAATTTTGTTTCCCAAAATTCGGCCATTTCCGCACGCCGAGTTTGTTCGACTTAATGCAAAGCCCCCTGAGCAGTACGATCATCACAACCTGTGCTGGCAGATGTAGAGAACATGCTACACAAAAGAACGTATGTCTCTAACACAACCTAGTTGTTTCACAAAGTTAAGCTTCAAGTGAAGTCAAAATTTCGAAAAAAAAAAAATCGGGAATTTCGGACTTTAAATTTAGAACGTAATTTATCGCAAAAAAACTACAGGATGCTAGAGCAAAACATTTTTTTCAAAGCTCCTAACAACCCCTTCTCTACCATCCTCCAGCCAAATTTTGTGATGATACATTCCTTCATGCCGGCTTGCAATCAGCTCACAAAGTTAGGAAGTTGAAAAATTCGGACCATTCTCTATATCGAATGTGTGTATGTGTATATATCGTGATATATGCTACTGTGGTCCGTGTATATATAATGTCTCTGTGTGTTATATAGATAATTTGCAATCTGTGGTATATATAGTGGAGTTGTATCCTAAGGCGCCGTCTGGGATATATCGTGTATATGTACGGTGTCTGGTGTATATATAATGTCTCCTGTGTGTTTATATATATTGCTCTGTGTGTATGATATAGTGGTTAGTATTAATGCGGTAATGTGTATATATCGTAGTGTATTGTACTGGTCGTTGCTATAATTAATGTCTTGGTGTGTCTATATATATTGTTACCCTCTGAGATGCTATATATGGTGTGATATTCTAATGAGGTATGTGTATAATCGTGTATATGACTGGGTACTGGTATATATAATGCCTCGTGCTTGTATATATAGCCGTGTGTGTATTAATAGATTGTTATTGCCTGCTGTATATGTAGTCGTGTAACTAATGGGCGTATGTGTATATATTGTGTCATATGTACTGTGTCTCGTTTTATATATGTCTCATGTGTCTATATGTAGTGTGTATCTAATCTGTCTGTATGGGTAATATGAAATAGTGTATCTAATGGTATGCCTGTATTATTATAGTGGCGTATCTAATGTGTATAGTTGTATATATCGTGCGATGTGTACTGTGCGAATTATATAATGCCTCTGAGTGTATATATTAGTAAAAAATTGTTTATATGTCGTGTAGTATAAGATTGTGCCTAGTGTCTATATAGTGTGACTATCTAATGCCGTCATGTGTTCATACTTCTGTGCCGCTGTATGATAGTGTAAATACTGTTATAATATAGCAGGCTGGCTGACCACAGAGTGATATTGGAGGACCACAGTGCGGCCCTCCGGCATCACAAAGGGCCGCCCGCACATAACATTGCAGTCTATACCACAACATGACTTGTAATAAGCATTTTATATTTAAAAAAAATGACAGCAGGCAGCGCTAAAACATTATTTATCTTTTAAATGATTTCTTCAGCTTAATCGAACATGGTGATAGTAATAGGTATCATCAAGCACACTTGGTGTCTATACATCAGTCAAAGTTCTATGCAGCCTCATAGATCTCATAAAGCCCTTTTCTCAGGTTATGCCGCCCAATAATATATATCCATACCCCGTCATTGCGTGGAATAAAGTGGCGAAGTCATGGAAATCCCTAGTCTGACTGCATACCCCCACCAACACTAGAGGAGGAGAGGCAAGGACTTGCCTCAGGTAACATCTGGGTTTGAATAATCATATCATGCCAAGAGCTTTAATACTCTCTCCTCCTCTTCCCACTACTAAGCTGGCATACACCTCTGAGATTCCTCCAATACAATTTCCATCAGATTAGATCAGAAATACCAACAACCATGCTAGTTATACGTGTCCTCCCTGATAAGAATACAGTGATTGGAAGGTTGAGATAAGCGTCTCCAGATTAAATGAGTTTTGTTTAAACAAAATTGATACTGCTCAAGGAAATCTAGACCAGCGAATACTGAAAGAGTGCTATAGCCAGCTTAAGAAGAATCTCAGACAAAGGAACTCGTGAGTTCCTAGCCCTATGACATAATAGCTTTCGGGAAGGCGCGCATAGTAGAGGACTGAAGGGATGGCTGGCTGCCCCGAGAGAAGCTCCAAAGCGAGCCCACAGGATTGGCACCGGGATATATAGTGTATCTATACTGCATACTGCTGTACATATAATGTGTATAAACAGTTGCAAAAAAAAAGTAAGTCGATCCCTTTTGGGATTGCCTGGAGGGATTTCTGCGATGAATTGCCCATAAAATGTTATGCTCTGATCTTTCTCTAAGTCACAACAATACAAAAAACTTTCCCCCCATCCAAAAATGGCAATCGAAACAAGGATCTACCAACATCTTGTATGCCGTTACATCAAAGGATTTCCTATGAAGCTTGGACCACATTGATTGAGGTGATAACCCTCGTGAACGCCGCGATCTAATTGGGGCTGTGTATTATCATAATGAAATTTCAGCTGATGCATCGCCTTAGATTAAGGCTGCCATAAACGCACGAGCCGGACGGTTCCCGATTTTGCCACTGCCGACGACTGGGCATGCGTGCTTGGGGGGGAGCCCACATCACAGATCCCTGCTGCCGCCCAGCTCGATCCGGCCAGAGAACATACATGTCTAATAATCTCTGCCGATGCGATTAGTTTTCAATGGGGACGGCTCGTCTGCAACTCCAGGCACCTCTGATCTGAGCCTGCTCTGGACGCGCCCCCACGCGAGTACGGTGTGAGGGCCTTTAAGTTCGGCAGATATTGGAGGATCCGACCTGGTGAGGTTATACTTTGTCCTACTGTGTAATGAATCACATTGAGCTGAGAGTTTTATCAAACTAAAGTCCAAGTTGGCTTCAGAGCCACTCCATCCATGGTCCCTGAACTTGGGGAAATGTAAATATTGTGGATACGGAGCCGCCGCAGGCAGGGTAGGCGGAGGACAAGCTGTACCACCTGGATAGCGCGCTGAGATGTGAGAGATAGTCACGTGATGGAAAGGGCGGGTAGGCCAGCGGGGCGGGAAGCGAAGTTTCTTTAAACGGAAGAGCTAATGCAGAAGGGGACAGGCAGCCCATTTGGTTCAGCTCCACCCACCCAATCCATAATTGCCTAGTACTTGTTGTTAGTGTGGTTTCTTCGATCGAACCCGCAGGCGAGGTCCTCGCCAGTGCCTTCTACATAAGAGTATAATAGATTCGGTGATCAGCTGGTATGAAGGCTGTCACCAAAGTTAATTTTATAAAATCCTGTCTTAACAGGTTTGGTTTTATGGATGTACCCACTGACGAGATAATAAAGGCTAGGGCTGGTACAGCGGTATTGTAAAAGCAAGTAATTTTAAGTTATAGTATTATTGTAATGTATGTGATTTTACATGATAACTGGGATGGCACTGTTAAGGCACCCTATTTGTGATAAGCTGTGCCTTTTTTTTAAATATGTATGACATTAATACATAATATCAACGAGAACTTGTTGTGGGTTTTGGGGACAAAGAAGGGGAATGTTAGAGGTTGGTAAGGTTGTATCGGACAAAGGTATCCCTACCTGGCCAAGACATAGAAACTTAAACATACTCAATTTCTCTCATTCTGTGGTTACGCGCCATTCCATGGCCAACTGCCGTCTACGGCTCTGTGTAGCTGACATTTAATGCTCAGTGCCTCGTTTAAACTTATATCTTTCTTTCTTCATTTTCAGGAAAATGCAATGGAGACGGGCAGTGAGGTACCTGCTGGGAATGTGCCAATGCTCGATGGGAGATGATGCTGGGAAGGACCAAACGTTGACCAAAAAGCTGCCCAGGCCGCACTGCGGTGGCAATGGCGGTGACATTGATGCTTGCGCTATGCCAGCTGCGAGAGGGCTTCACGGGCGAACGACGTGCAGCATAAAAAGTGAGGCCTACGACTGCGGCCGTTTGGAACCTGCGTGAATGTCGCGCATGTGTTTGCACAGATCGTACAAGCGCCCTGCGTGCAGGAAGAAGAGTGTTCCCGTTGACTGCAGCCCACATGGTAAATGCGTGGATGGAGTGTGCCCAGTGTGCGAGGGGATAACCGCGAGTGGACTGCAAAGAGGCAAAAAGCGGCTGTCGACGTGGCCGACCAAGATGGGCGTATGTGTGTCAATGGTGTCTGCGTCTGGATAGAAGGCCTTTATGGGAGAATGACTGCCTCAATTGGTAGAATGTATCCCTTATCCCTAACTGTACTCTTTACTTTGCATGTTAATTACAAAGCCCCTGACCATGGTATCATCCCCACAATTATCAGAAGGGTTGGGGCATGCAAGTTAGGAGTGAAGGGATGTAACCTAGGGTGGGAACGTTGTGACATCACTTCCAGGAAAATGTATTCAGGTAGGAGTTAAGCCCCCATACACGGGTAGTTTCCCACCGATTCGGACCCCGATCGATTCCGGGCGGTGCACGTGAAAGAATCGTGCGGAATCGCGTGAGCCCACCTTGTCACGACGTTCGGGGCCCAGAATCGGATCCGACAGAGAACAACATGTTGTTATCATTTATGCCAATCAGGTGGAGTTGCCAATTTGTGAGGTGGACAATCGGACACGGAATCGTCCGGAACGTTGGACAGGTGGTATGCAGCGTTGGTACTCTTAATGGCCGATTGATCACACCTGCGATTCCCGGCAGAATCGGCGAATCGATGGGGGGAGGATCATGGCATGGATCCGACAGTGTATGGCTAGCTTTAGGGTAGGACTTGTCTTGACCAAAAGCCAGGGGGCCTAAGGTAAAAAGGTTGGGCACCAATCATACATGTTATACATGAGCCCTCTTCTATGGAGTGTCTTTCATGCATTGATTGAACACTTTATTCTTTTGCACTCAGTCCTCGCTTCATCGCATTACCAAAAGTAAATGAGATTATATTTACTTTTTGTAGTGGACTATCATGCAATGAAATGCAAATTTATAAAAAATAACATAATAATATTCAATTAAAGCATACTGCCTCCTAAAACGAAAACAAGTCCTAATGTGACATCTCCAGATGTCTTGCAGTCAGATGTCATACCGCAGATAGCAGAATTTTCCGCTGTTTATAACTTCTGATCTAACATTCGCGGAAACATCTGCTATGTGAACCAGTTTGGTTTTGATGTTGCTGATGAAGATGAATACATTAGTATACAGGGGTGCACATAAGGGGTACTCTGGTACTCAGTAGGGGCCAAAACCTAGCTCTGCGTACCGGCATTATTGTTACCAAGCTCATATGTGTATAACAACTTGGAGGCGCTCCGGTTCTGGGCGGCGCAGTAAATGTATACAATTTATGTCACTGGATAACCGCAGGGAACCATGAAAACTATAAAAGGTTGCAGTGGGGAAAATTGGGAATGTAAATTACTAATCCCAAAAAAAAGATTGGACTTCCCGGAAATCTGGGGGGATGAAAGTCAGAGTAGGCATATGTAAGGGTAAATCTGACAAGAGAAGGCACCATTTGACAGCTGGAATAGGACTATGAAAGGATGACATTGGACTCCAGGTAGTATCAGGGGTTTAGTTACTAACCCAGAATGTCAGGGTTGTACTAATGAGGTATGAGATCTGGGGTCCAACGTGTTGTACTGTGAGAGTACATGTGACCCAAAGCCAGCTGGTGACCGTGGATGGAGACAGCTAATCGGAGGATCAATCAAGGGAACAGGGAGGTCCATCGCAGCAAATGACCATGAGGAGGGTGACGCAGAGCACAGTGAGGGAGACAGTGAGCAAAACCCCCCTACATATGGAGTACCAATATGGAGGGCTTGATGTTCCCTGGAGGGGGGGGGCAAATCCAGTCAGTGGCCCATGCACTACCAATCAGTCACCTCCACGTCCACCTTTCCTGTTTAGAAACGGATATTGACGTCTGAAGCAAGACAAATATGATACAATCACCCTCAGCAGCCTCTCTCCTTCTGCCCCAGCAGCCTCAGCCTCTCTCCATCACCCCAAGCAGCCTCTCTCCTTCTGCCCCAGCAGCCTCAGCCTCTCCTTTTGCCCCTGCAGCCTCAGCCTCTCTCCATCACCCCCAGCAGCCTTCTCCATCACATCAGCAGCCCTCTCCTTCTGCCCCCAGCAGCCTCAGCTCTCTCCTTTTGCCCCCAGCAGCCTCAGCCTCTCTCCATCACTCCAGCACCTTCTCCTTCTGCCCCAGCAGCCTCAGCCTTCTCCATCGCCCCCAGCAGCTTCTCTCTGCCCCCACAGGCCTCAGCCTCTCTCCATCACCCCCAGCAGCTTCTTTCCTTCTGCCCCAGCAGCCTCAGCCTCTCTCCATTACCCCCAGCAGCCTTCTCTCCTTCTGCCCCCAGCAGCCTCTCTCCCTTCTGCCCTCAGCAGCCCCTCCATACTACCCAACACGTTCTCTTCATCACCCCCCCAGCAGCCTCATGCCTCTT
>CM070038.1:9125909-9143659 GCA_036250615.1 Ptychadena robeensis | reverse complement strand
ATCGCCGTTGAGCATTGCAACAAAATCTTTGTGTTCAACACAGGGATTTTAGTGGACATGTAGCTAGGGCTTTACATATGCTTCTCCCTGACTTTCAACCCCCGGATGCTCCAACACCCTTTTTTGGATTAGTGATTTACAATTTTACACCACTATCTGCAACCTCTCATAGCTATTAACCCTCTGGGCGGTTTGAGCTTTTCGCGCCATTTTTTATGGCACGAAAAGCTCGTTTTACCCGCAATCGCGGCGGATGACACAGCTGACGCCGAAGACACGTGGCCGGAAAGGCTCCGTGTGTCGGCGGCTCTTCTTCAGAGCCGCTGGCACACACAGAGACGGCGGTTGTGCCCGATCCCGATCAGTGATCAAACTGTGCCCAAACTGAGTTCGGGCAAACCGCTAGGGAGGTTAATGTTTCCCTGCGGTTATCCACGTGACAGAAATTGTATGCGTTTAACAATAAAAACTTAAACAAATTGGCAATCTAAAAAATGAGACTACATCCAAGCAATATCTGATAGGGGGCTATTTAGTAGGAAGAATTGTGCTCAGGGACCTGAAAAGTTGCATGGATGTACTCTTAGGGGTTAACTGGTAATCCCCAAAATGTCAAGGTTCTACCATGCAGGGGTTCAAAGATGTGTTCAAAGTAGGATAAGTGAAAGCATGTATGCAGCAGAGTAGTGCTTTATACTGATGGAGAAGCATTATCTGATAGTTTGCTGTAGTTTAGCTGAAATGTAACTGTAAAAATGTTGTAGCTAGAGGGGAGAAACTCGCGGTGTAAGTAGTAGTAGGGGAGCATTACTGACCCTGAAAGTTTCATGATTATACTAATAATGGTTTACGTGCTATGCATGTTCAAAGTATTCAGCTTAGTTTCTACAGTGCAGTGGAGAAAGGGGAGGGTGTGTCCTTTTCCTGCGTTTTGATTGGCTGGGGAGGACGTATCTGCGGTAGGAGTTACAGGACAGAGAGAACACAGAATCCTGCTACCTGTCACACTCACATCGGGGAGGAGGAGAGGGGGGCCGAGGCTGGATGGGCATTAGCTCCTCTCCTTCTCTTCGTAAGAATAGAGGGGAGGAATGAGCCGCCGGTCCACATGTGACCCTATTTGGGGCCGGATCCGGACCGGGGTCCGCCTATTGAGTTCCCCCGGATCTAGACTGTTATTGGGCTTCCAGCTCCTGCCCCTGCCATGGAGTGGCGTCATCAGATAGGAGCACAGGAAATTGCAAACGTTCTGTGATAATAATATATATTTAATCATTTTTTTTCTAGATATCGATGCACCGAAGAACCTGCAAGCTTCTGAAATTACACAGACAGAGACCACCTTGACATGGATTCCCCCTGTTGCACAAATTGATGGTTACATCCTTATCTACGTAGATGCCAATGGCAACCGCCAGGTAATACTTCTTATTATATAGCGCCATCATATTACGCAGCGCTGTACATTATATAAGGTTAAATGGCAACACAAACTAAGGCTATGTTCCCACATGGGCGATCAGCCACGGGGCGTACACGGTTTTAAACGCACGTAATTATCGTGGACGGACGATCGCGCACGATTGCTGACACGATCGGGTGAGATTGACCCAGGGTCTCCATCCAAAGCAATGGAAATCGGGGAAACCTGTTCGACCAAGCAGGATTGACTGATCCTGCTTGAGGAAGGGCATACACGGCTCGATGTTATCACAGATGCAAGCACAATCGAGTGCTGTGAACGCTCACTGCGTTTGATTGTGCTAGGATCTACAAAATCGAGCCGTGTATGCCCAGCTTAAGATCACTGTTCTGGACATTTCCATTCACTAACAGTGTCGATTTACTTACCCACGGGCACTCGATAGATGACCCCTTTGAGCACCGCATGGTGACATCACAATGATGTCACCACGCTGTGCTCGAGCACCCGTCGATTGGACAAGAATTAAGGCCCTAGGTGCCCAACCTGTGGCCGGGGGCTGCATGCGGCCCTTTGGGCATTGTTTGGCGGCCCCCTTTGGTCCTTCACATGCGGCCCCCAAAACCTAACTGTTAATGCATAGGGCATAGCAACTCATCTGTGAATGGGTCATCGCTGACCCAGCTTTCCTAATAAAATTGTTAATGTTTATAGGGGAAACCAGGTCAGGAGGGGGGTGGGTGCTGCCAGTGTGGATCTGGTCTGGATCGATGTTATGTGCGGCCCTTTAGTGATGCCGAGGGCCGCACTTGTGGCCCTCCATATCAACTCAGTAGCCCACCACTGATCAAGGCGCACCACTTTTGCTGCCCGACCAAAGTCCCAATCCAAAGGAATGTCTTTACAGACATGCCCGTTACCTGCTCGACAGACTAGATTTGTTAATAGATTACAGCACAATCGAGCGCGGTGAACGCACAAGTTGCTCAATTGTGCTCTAATCTATTAAAAATCAAACTGCAGATGGACACCTTAAGCTGGGGAGGAAGGCAGGCAGCCTCACAGCTTCAGAGAGAGAGAGAGAAGTGCTGGCTCCGCCCCTTCACACTGACAGCGGGTCCAGGGTGCAGCAGCTGCTCCAATACTTTGCATGGAGACTCACGTCTCTATTCAAAAGTGATGGAGATTGAACATGTTGGAACCCCGTTCAATCAAGTTTCTTCAAACAGGCTCTATTGATCGTGCTCGAAGAAAGGCACACATGGGTACATTTGTAAACAGATTAGAGTACAATCAAGCACCGTGACCGCCTATGTTTCTCGATTGTACTTGAATCTTTTTACAGATCTATCCGGGTGTGCCTAGCTTAAAACAAACATTAAAGCTGGTCATTCACCTAGATCTCTCTGTCAGATATCCTTTAGATCTACCAACAAATATGTAGTGCCGGGTCCTCTGTGATTGAATACACGTAGACTTGATGGTTTAAGGCCCCAATACACCTTACAATCTTTCCATACAATTTCTGTACAATCAACTTTTGTTCTACCAAATCCATGAGGACCTTTCTAAACCTTCCAATTACTATGTATTATAGCAGGGAGGCCACTATACTACATAATTGTTGGTAGATCTAATGAAAATTGTATGGAGCGATCTAAAGGTGTATGGGGGGCTTTAGAAAGTCCCTCATATTACATGGTTATGGTAAAACAAAAGGAGATCTAAAGGAAATCTGACAGAGACATCTAAAGGTGTATGGGGACCCTTAAAAACACAAAGAATGTAAACATGTGAAAATGACTTTGAACACTGCCGAAATCGCTCACAATAGGTGCTCGCTGCACATTTCCTGTACATTCCCTCTAATTACTTTGTGTCTGACGCTTGTAGAGGATAAAAATATCATTGAAATGCAAGATACACAAACCCATAAAACAATTTTCTATTTGTACGGGGCTCCTGCATACTCTATTTACTCCCGGAATGATAATGGCGCTCATTTTCTGATACAATCACCGGCTGGAATGGTGTATTCTGGCTCTCGCCCCTCTGTAATGTCGGTAAGTACGGTTATTTTCGTATTCGAGGGATTACAAAACAAAGCCACGGACGTAAACAAATATCGCCGTTCCCTTCTTAACCCCCAGTGGTTTTATCTGCCGTTATGAATCCCGCTTTATGTACAGTCACATAAAATATGATTGAGTCACACGTGCTGCAGAACACCCTGCGCCGTAAAGATAATCACAGCGACGCCAGATGGGGAAAAAAGCTTTAATACCGAAGTAATGATCTCAGAAGACGTTCCATGTGGTACAGAATGTGAAATACGCTACTTCTGAGGCTTCTTGGTTCTTTCATTATCTTTCTTTTCTACATTTAGAACATTTACACAATTTGCCCCTCTTCTGCATACACCCTCTGCAGATGTATTGTGATAATGGGTCTAGGCCAGACATGGTCAAACTAGGGCCCGTGGGCCATATCCACAGTCATTTCTAGCATTTGGGGGGCCCTATGCAAAAGTATTGCCTGGGCCCTCTGTCGACCAAAGGGGTTGTACCAGAAAAGTTGCTGTGCGAGGGGAAGGGGGGTTGAATGCTATCAGAAAAGTTGTTAAGGGGGGTTGTGCTACCAGAAAAGTTGTTAAGGGGGGTTGTGCTACCAGAAAAGTTGTTAGGGGGGTTGTGCTACCAGAAAAGTTGTTAAGGGGGGTTGTGCTACCAGAAAAGTCGTTGGGGGGGCTTGTGCTACCAGAAAAGTTGTTAAGGGGGTTGTGCTACCAGAAAAATTGTTGCGGGGTGGGGTTGTGCAACCAGAAAAGTTGTTGAGGGGTGGGGTTGTGCAACCAGAAAAGTTGTTGAGGGGGGATGCTACTACAAAAGTTGCTGAGAGGGGGGTGATGCCAGATGCTTTGTTTGAAAAAAAAGCTTTAATATCGAAGTAATGATCTCAGAAGACGTTCCATTTGGTACAGAATGTAAAATACGCTACTTCTGAGGCTTCTTGGTTCTTTCATTATCTTTCTTTTCTTCATTTACACAATTTTCCCCTCTTCAGCATACACCCTCCGCAGATGTTGCACATATGCTGAAAGTATGGTCAATAATTCCAATGTGCGCAGGGAGCGGGCTGGGTGAAACCAGAAGTGATTTTATTTAAACATGTTCTGCAATGAACAACCACACGACCTTCAGCATGGAAATCCAGGAAGTGCAATGATATCCTGTTCCCCCAGGAACTAAGATCTGTGATTTCAGTTCCTTCCTGCTTGCAGGGCTGTGTCATTCAGGCTTTAACACTGTGCTGCCATCTAGTGGTGGTGGTTTAGAAATGCGGGTGCCTACCTAGTAGACATAGCTTACACAGATGTATTGCGATAATGGGTCTAGGCCAGACATGGACAAATTACATCCCGTGGGCCATATCCAGAGTCGTTTCTAGCATTTGCAAAAGTATTGCCACTTATCGACCAAGGGGGTTGGGTTGTACCAGAAAAGTTGCTGTGCGAGGGGAGTAACATTCCAGGAAATGTATTACACAATGTTAAGCTGTGAGAACCAGAAACATAATCTCCAGCCTATTTGTTCTATGGTAGGAGGTTGAATTGGATGCCGCAGCTAAGAGTTATGAACTGAAGAACCTGAAGAGAGGAAGTGAGTACAAGATCTACCTGGAGGCATATAAAGGAGAAAGAAGGAGCAGACAGGCCATCACCTCATTTATTACTGGTAAGTTATATATTTCTATATGTGCACGCACACTATCTTTATTTTACAAATCAAATACATATCCAAGGATTCCCAGAGCTCTATGGGTTATCTTAAGAGACAGACTGGTAGTAGCTTACTGGCTTCTACTGTTCTAGGAGGGATTTTTCCGTACTTCGTCTATGGGCGTAGCTTTAGCTGCAGAACAATGTTAACAATTTGTTTTATAACCTGATAGGAGATAAAGATAAAGTGGACCCTCAAGATACAAACAATTGGAGACACAACCAAAATTCTCATTTCGACATACATACCAACGTTTCCAGAATTTGTTTATTCTTTCCAGGCGCCCTCCTATGGCAGAAAGCGTTAATGATGCTTTGAAGCATAGACTTCTGTACAGTCAGTACAAACGCTATTGCCTAGGGGTTGCACCCAAGGACCCCAGAGGAGTCCAGAAACTTGCCTCTGAGCCCAGATATCTGAGCATACACGGGGTGTAAGCAAGGACCCCAGAGGTGTCCAGAAACTTGCATCTGAGACCAGATATATGAGCATACACAGGGAAGTAAGCAGGGACCCTAGAGGTGTCCAGAAACTTTTTCTGAGCCCAGATATCTGAGCATACACGGGGGTGTAAGCAAGGACCGCAGAGGTGTCCAGAAACTTGCATCTGATCCCAGATATACAAGCATACACGGGGTGTAAGCAAGGACCCCATAGGTGTCTATGAATTTCCCTCTGTGCTGAGGACGGTCAGTGCACTGTCAGTGCATCATGGCCCCAAAAAAGGTAAGACAAATGGAAAAAAACAAGAGAGATAAGAGGACAATTACAACTGAGCAGAAGAAAGAGTCTTAAAGTGTTTTTAGTAGGCTAGGAATGTGTTATAACTTTATTTGCTATAAAAGTAGGAATATTATTGGTGTTTCTTATATGTTACACATTTTACATCTATTTTTTATTATTAAAAGGTTAGGAAAGAGGTAATTTGGGAGGTCCAGAACGAATAATTGCCATTTCTATTATTTCCTATGGGATAAATGGTTTTGACTTACAACCAACTTGACTTACAACCAACCAACTTGACTTACAACCAACCCTTCGGAAATAATAAAGTATGTAAGTCCATGGTCCCCTGTATATATTTTTTTTCATGCTTTTCTTTTCACTACTAGTGGCTATGGCCATCCCCTTCCCAGTGGACTGTGTCCAGATTCGAATGGCAGGCAATGCAGTGAGTGGATTGTACACCATCTACCCTGGAGGAGAGAACACAAAGGGCGTCAGAGTGTACTGTGATCAGGATACCGACGGAGGAGGATGGACTGTAAGTTCTCATAAGCTCAGCATCCCTCACATAGTTCTAGAGAATGGGCTGCCCTAGACACCTTGCAGGCCCCCCCCCCCCTTTTCTCCAAGTGAGTAACTATTGCTCATCCTTGGCGAACCTACATGTTATGTTTGTGAAGGATGGGCTGGACGATGTGTTGCTGACGCGTGCGGCGAACATATCCAGGTTATATGGCCTCCTGAGGAAGGGCAGCCAAAGACCAGCCTTACAGGCGAACATTTCCCAATGGACAAAGGACCTGGGTATCGAGAATGCAGTGCAAAAGGCAATTAAAGGGTTTATGACGGTGAGAAGGTGTGTGATATCAGAGGGGTGGACAGAAACCCAATAAAAGGTGATGCAGAGGGCGTACAAAGTGCCAGGCATCCTGCAAACCCATTCCACCAAAGGGGCGACATGGCAAACATTCTGCCCCAAGTGCCACGCCATCAAACCAACACTGGTACACTGTATGTGGACATGTACATATATACAGGGTTACTGGCACTGGTAGCCGGAATGATAGGCCAAGTGATTGGGTGTCCAATACGCCCAGACCCCCAGCTTCTAATATTGAGCTACGTAGTCCCCCGCAGCAGAGAGGGCTCTGATTCAGAATTCGCAATGGGTGCATACCAGCTTAATGGCAGCCAGGAGAGCCAACGTTGTCACAGGTCAAGGGTGTCCTCTACGATGTAATGCGCAAAGATAAATTATCCATTTCACCCACTGATAGTAGACTCAGTGATAAATTTAATAAAAAGTGGGGTGCTTTTCTAACACTATTTCCCCCTGATGATTAGTGATGAGCAGCATAGGCAATATTCGAATTCGTGATATTTCGCGAATAATTCTACTAATATTCGATTCTATATTCGGGAATTAGAATATTCGCGGTAATACCATGTATTGCGAAAATCATATTTGCATTGCGAAAATCATATTCGCATCGCGAAACTCTTTAAAATGAATGGTTACATGCTATGTTTATTTTCGCAATGCGAATATTATTTTCGCAATATATGTCCATATTGCGAATATTCGGAATTGCGAATATCCACCGAGATATTCGAGATATTGGCGAATTCTCAAATTGCCGATATTCGCGAAAAATATTCGGCATTCGAATATTCGAGCTCAACACTACTGATGATATGGAGTAGGTCGAAAAGGAGAGGTATCCGAGGTAGAGGGAGGTGACCACAATACACGGGAGAGGTGGGGTACCAGTAGGACGACACAAGATAATTAGTACAAAAGGGAGGGGATGGATGTCGCAAGCTGCAAACTTTAGGATTTAGAGTTAAAGTTGTAAGAAGGTTGCAATGTTTTTTTGTAGGGACACTACGTATAAAGCGAAACAGGGAAATGGAAATTCTTGGTAAAATATTTTTAGTAACTCGGGTAACCATGACTACCCAAATGGGGCACATGAAGGAACCTACCAAGCTGAACCCTGAGGTTGTAACATTACCAATACTGGATGACGAGGCGGCGACTGGCCGTGCTCCAGAAGGGGGATGTTTATTTGACAATGATGTTTCCTGTAATGTGTCATTTGTTTGATTTTATTTTATTCTGTACTGCTAAAAATTTATAAAAAAGATTTTACAAAAAAAAATATATTTAACAAACTGGCTGAATTTTTGCTGGGCCATCATTGGACATTACAACCTACCAATGAGTATCCTGGAAGTGATCAGGTGACTCTTTATAGTACCCTTATCATCAACTTCTCCTACTGTATGGATGCATATCAATGTTCTAAAGTATTGAGGAGGGACAGCAATAGAAGATCCGAGAATACCGACCAGTAGTGATGGCCGAACTGTCCGCAAGGCGGACAGTTCGGCGGCGAACATGGATGTTCGCCCATCTTCTCGCCGGCGAGCAGTGCGGGTGTTCGACCCGCTCCGTTCGCCAGCGAAAGGGGATCTCTATTCTTCCCCCGGCAGGATCACAACCTGTGTGATCGTGCCGGAGGAAGAATCTTTTCACTAGAAGACCGGGCATAAAGCTGGTCTCCTAGTGAAAAAAACGGCTCGGAGCAGGAAGTGACGTCAGTGACGTCACATCCGGCTCACGGAACCAGGAACTATGCGTTCCAGTATGCGTTCCAGGGGCCGGATGTGACGTCACTGACATCACATCCGGTTTTTCCGATTCACATTCCCCGCCTAGAGGCGGGGAATTTGAATCTGTCCGCGAACAGGCGGACGGCGGACTTCTTTAGAAGTCCGACCCGCCCGTTCACGGACAGTCCTGGCCGATGTTCGGCCATCACTACCGACCAGTTAAATGTTGGGACTCTCATTCTTCATCGTTTTTATTTAGGTTTTCCAGAGAAGAACCACTGGAAAGCTTGACTTCTATCAGCGCTGGAGGACATATGTGGAAGGCTTTGGAGATCCAAGTGATGAATTCTGGCTTGGTAAGTGACAAACTTTAACTGGTGCACAGAATGCCAGGGATAGGTCCTGAACGGTATATATTTTGGGCTGGGTCACCTTTAAGGTAACCCCTGGGATGCTGGAGAAGGGTTGGTTTTGGCTGCACAGCAGCCATATAATGAGGTCGGGTGATATCAGGGGGAATTCATGGTCTTGCTGGAAGACATGTCCATGGAGGACAAGCTGGGTTGCTTCCCCCTGTGCATTACACGGACTGTTGTTTGGGGCCATGTCTTACGTCTTACAAGAACCTGTAAAGCTGGCCATACACCTTTAGATCTCTGTCAAATATCCTTTAGATCTACCAACAACTATGTAGTGCCGGGTCCTCTGCGATTGAACACAGGTGGACTTGATTGTTTAAAAATTCCCTCATAGTTCATGGATTTGGTAAAACAAAAGGAGACCTAAAGGAGAAATCTAAAGGTGTATGGGGACCCTAAGACTCCTTATTTGGAGTATTTGTTTTGGGGGTTACCTGAAAGACTGTTATTTTGGAACGGCTGCCAGGAAGCCTTTTTGTTGTTTTGTTTGCTCAATAAAGGATGGTTGGGGAATATTGCTGAATAACAAGGCCAACAGGGTAACATAGGTGAGGGTACTTTGAGAAAAAAGACAATAAAATGAAGCTCTGCAAAAAAATAAAGATGCAAAATGTGTTTCCCTGGATTACGTGGACCTGTCAATGGATCCTTAAAGATCTTCTCAAACTCGTGCTGCCCACTTAAACCTATAAACAATGATACAGATGTATTGTGTCTTCAAATAGGATGGTTAAACCAGACATAGGCGAACTACATCCTGTGGGCCGTATCTGGTCAGTTTTATTTTTAGCTTTTTATTCAGACCCTTTGTCACCTTGGCAACAAGACTTTCTGACTCCCCTCCGCTTGTTCCTTGCAGTAAGTGAAGATAATGCCTAGTGGCGTCCGAATGTTGTCATGAGGATAACGCAATGACATGATGATGTGGTGGAGCTGTGGTGCAGTGTATAGTGATGGCAGGCCGCCATCTAGTGATCTCTACTCATTGTAGAGAAAAAGTGGAGGGGAGCCAGATAGTATTGTTACCAAGGTGACAACAGGCTGGAATAGGACAGAATACGGCACTACATATAGAAAATGATAATTTTTTCGTGTTGAACATGGGGGGGGGGGGGGGGGGGGGGGGGGGTGTTATTGGATTCCACTCCCCCGCACCTAACCCACCCACCCGCAGCAGCTCATGATACTCGGTTTGGAGTGGGAGGGCTGCCCTGTTGGGGCGGGTTATGAATATGTGTGTTAGGAGGGAGACAGGGGCTCTATGCTCATGCATATTTCACATAGTGGGAGAAGCTGCCCTGATCCTAATACACTCTCGAAAACTTACCAGTGAACGCTGAGCCCATTGTGGCCAACGTGCCAATAAGTTTGCCCCCATGAGTTAGACCATGGGTCTCCAAACTACGGCCCGCGGGCCACATGCGGCCCGCAGAGGAGTCTGATCCGGCCCGCCAGCAGTGAGTGCAGTTCGGCCGCCAAGTTACCTGCCTGCATATTCACTCAGTGTCACGGCTTCCTCAGGGATGACGTCAACCGCCTCCGCCCACGGCACGCTGTGTGCTGGGAGGGGTGGACGTGGGGGCGGTGTTGGGAGGGACACTGATGCGCCCGTGTGCCTGGCGCTCGGCGGGCGTGCGCCTCCGGCGCGCCGCCGATGACGTCACTGGAGGGCGCCGGCCCTCCAGCTCTCTGAGGGACCATGATCCGGCCCCCACTTTAAAAAGTTTGAGGACCCCTGAGTTAGACTTTCAAAGATGCTCGAGTGCAGCACGATGACGTCATCACGCTGCGCTCGGCTGGGCATCACTTGTACAGGAATCGACTTTTGTATGCCCAGCATTACTCAGAAATCAGACTATACACGTACTTACAGATATTTTTGTTGCTGTAGGTCTTGACTGGATCCATAAACTTACTTCCACCCCTGTGCAGTATGAGCTGCGTGTAGACCTCCGTACTGGAGACGAATCCGCTTACGCCGTCTACGGTAACTTCCGCGTGGCATCGTCTAAAGACAGGTACAAGCTGATCGTCAGTGACTACTCGGGCACAGCCGGTAAAGACATTTATTTTCTCTAAATAGACATCTAAAACTGAAATTTCACCTTTGATCGATGCGAGGTGTGATCAACCAATCACTTCACCTTACTCTTCTCTTTCCATTCACAGGCGATGCTCTTACCTATCACAATGATTATAAGTTTACAACCTGGGACAAGGACAATGATATGGCTCTCACCAACTGTGCCCTCACACATCGTGGAGGATTCTGGTACAAAAACTGCCACCTTGCCAACCCCAACGGGCTGTATGGAAATAACAACCACAGCATGGTAAAATAACTTTTCAGATATTTCATAAAACGTAAAAGGGTGTCTGTTATTAATCAATAACCGGATTGGATGGTGGTTTGGAGGCTAGCACTCAGGCCATGTAGTGTGAGAGTTCTGTAGTGTCGGGCAGTGTGAGTGGATGCACTACCATGATCAGGTTCTTTTGATGCTCAATGTACCCCCGTCTATATGGCTTCACATACCACTCAATCACCATCCACTCCCGAAAAACTATTGTCCACTCAGCTGGTTAGAGGATATTTACAATGTTTACTAGCAGGAAGGTTATTTACAAGCATTCAGCATCACCCAAATGGTAGGGATGGGGCATAGACTTAGGATGCTACAGTACCAAACAAGTGCCTTACCAGCCTGCTGAGAGTGGAAGGAGGTAGCCGCAGCTCTCACCCAAGATGTAGTCGGTCCAGGAGGGGATGCTTGATCCAGACGATAAGCCTCAACTCTGCTCCGGTGACACACAGCAATCCTCACAGGATGCAGGAGACAACCGAATGGACCAGAATATTCTGCAACATACTAATTTATAGACTAGCGCCAAAGAGTGGCCAATATCAGTAGCTGGGCAGATCATGTTAGATACATTTAGAAGTGGGAAGGCTGTGGCTGAACCTCTGGTGACACATCAGCTGGTGCTTGACACTTTACCATATTTTACAGACATTAACACATTCTTAGACATTTAACCATGTCATGGCCAGACCTATCTATGCTTAATATATTAAGTGAATTTCCGCTTCATACAGTGCCACATTTAAATCTCGGCCAGGACACCATCTGCAAGGCGTTGGTATGTTCCCTTTGTTATCTCTGGGGATACCAGTTTTTTTTCCAAACAAACGTTCTGGTGAGTTCATTGACTTCCCCCCAATCAAACTTCCTTAGCTCCTCTGAGATTCAGCTTAGGCAGTGACATCACTTGGTTTGGTGACACCTGGTGCCCGAGACCAGTCTTGCCCATAGTGTGAGTAATATGGGTGTCAAATTGTGAGGCAGTAATGTACATAAATATACATATATACACTGAGAAAAAATATAAACACACCAGTTTCAGTTTTGCTCCAATTTTGTATGAGATGAACTCCAAGATCTGATACATATTCTACATACACCAAAGACCCATTACTTTCAAATCTTGTTCAGAAATCTGTGTTAGTGAGCACTTCTCTAGTGAGACAATACATCCCACCTCATAGGTGTGGCATGTCATGGTGCTGATTAGACAGCATTAATATTGCACAGGTGTGTCTTAGACTGCCCACAATAAAAGGCTGCACTAAAATGTGCACAATTTTGATTTACTAAGGGTCAGAATCTGGTGTGACCACAAACAGTGCAACACATTTCTGTCACAGAGTTGATCAGGTTGTTGGTTGTGGCCTGTAGATTGTTGGTCCACTTTTCTTCAATAGCTGTGCAAAGTACGTAAAGTGAAGGTAACACCATTCCCCACGCTCTAAAGCCCCCATACACCTATAGAGCACTCCATACAATTTTCATTAGATCTACCAACAACTATGTAGTACCGGGTCCTCTCTGATAGAATACATAGTGATTGAAAGGTATATATCACTGCTATGTAGTGCTCGGTCCTCCCTGATAGAATACATAGTGATTGGAAGGTAAATATCACTGCTATGTAGTGCTCGGTCCTCCCTGATAGAATACATAGTGATTGGAAGGTATATATCACTGCTATGTAGTGCCGGGTCCTCCCTGATAGAATACATAGTGATTGGAAGGATTAGAAAGCTCCTCATATAACATGGTTTTGGTAGAAAAAAAGTTTATTGTACAGAATTTGTATGGTAAGATTGTAAGGTGTATGGGGGGCTTAAGGTACTAATAAAATATCTTATACCCCTCACATTTAGCTATACTTGTTCTGTAATGGTAGATGTTTCCACACATGCAACGAGTGTCAGGAACATCTTCCATTAATTATAGCGATACAGATAACTCGTCATCTCAGCACAATCACCATAGTGTCATGAAATGTGCAGAGGAAGACGCTGATTGTCCAAGAACATGACAGGAGGCGTGAAAGTTTGTGAAAATATTCTGTTCGCGTTTATATGGATTAACAAGCTTTAGCTGAATTTAGTTTTTAATCTAAGCCGAAATAAATAGGAAAAATATGTGATAAGTCATGACAGAGTTCCTTTTAGCAGCAGTTCTTCGAGTCTTCCATATCGATGATCAGAGTGCAAAGACACCTTTGTTGGCAGAACTACAGGGGAGTCAACAACTGTCTCCTGCTATGAAATCTAGTTGGCTGTCTCTGTATTTTGAAGCACAGGCAATAGTTAAAAGTCAGGGGGAAGTCACGACTCCCATGCACTCCCATATATTTGTTCCATGTCAATGCATGGAAGTCAGCAACGGAAGCCTTGACATTAACATGGAAGCCAAGCAATGGAAGCCTTGACATTTCTATGGAAGTAAAAAATAGAAGCTTCCCATGGAATTCAGCAATGGATGCCATGACACTACAATGTAAGTCAACCAATTGAATCCTTGACATTTCTGTGGAAGTCAGCGATGGAAGCCTGAAAACCCCATGATAGTCAATCAATAAAAGCCTTGACATTTCTATACAAGTCAAAAATAGAAGCTTTGACATTCCCATGGAAGTCAGCAGTGGAAACCATGAGATTCCAGAGGAAGTCAA
Source organism: Ptychadena robeensis (assembly GCA_036250615.1). NCBI lineage: Eukaryota > Metazoa > Chordata > Amphibia > Anura > Ptychadenidae > Ptychadena > Ptychadena robeensis. The sequence goes on along the minus strand of CM070038.1, from coordinate 9,129,674 downwards.
TAAAAGCCTTCATATTAACATGGGATTCAGCAATGGATGCAATGACATTCCAATGGAAGTCAACCAATTGAAGCCTTGACATATCTGTGAAAGTTAGCAATGGAGGCCTTGACATTCCCATGATAGCCTTGACATTCCCATAGAAGTCAGCAATGGAGGCCTCGACATTCCCATAGAAGCCAGCAATAAAATCATATACATTCCCATGGAAGTCAAGCAATGGACACCTTGGCATTCCAATGTAAGTTAGCGTTAGAATATTTGATATTCCCATTGAAATCAGCAATGGAGGTCTTGACATTTCAATGGAAGTCAACCAATGGAGGCCTTGACAGTTCCATGGCAGCTAGCAGTGCCATTTCAATTGGTGGAGCCGCCGCCAGGGTGGGGCTTGGTGGTTGCAATTGGTTGATTGATTGAGCTGCCGACAGAGGGGTGAAGCAGAGGAAGAAAAGTGGCAAAGCAACATGCCCATATGTGCTGCTCCTCCTTCTTCTGCAGCACAACACACACACCCCTGCATGGGAGGGAGCTGAATATGCCTGTGAGGGATGGCGATGGGGACCACCGGGGCTCTATGCACACATATTCGGCATAGCGGGAGAAATGCTGGACGCTGGAAGTCAGCAATCCAATGGAACACAGCAATGGAAGTATTAAGATTCCGTTGTAACTTAGCAATGGAGGTTTTTACATTCCCATGGAGGCCAGGCAATGGAAGCCTTGACATTACAAGTTTGCTCGTGCCAAAATCAGTAATGCTAAACAGTTTTAAAGTTTTGATTATAGCATTTCAGATTTGTAATTCACATATAATGAAGACCTGCATCTCAGCCCCTATATAGAATTTTAAAGCTGAACTCCAGGGAAAAAAAACATTTTTGTACTTGGACTTGGACCGTGAGCTGTTGGCAGTCCTCACTAAAGGTAGCCATACACCGCTCATCGATCGATTCTCGATCCGATCATTCCCCGCCATAGTGGAATGGGTAATTGATCGGATCGGGAGTCAATAGAACACCACCTTGGAAATCCAATTTGTGGTCGATTTGGACATGAGCCGATCTCCAAAATTGGTGATTCCACAAAATCCATCGATCGGAAAGGCTGCTGCATAGGAAGCTATGGCTCTACCAACATACTTCAATTGCCAAACGATTGACCACAAAAACCAACATGTCAATTTTATGTCCGATCCGATTTTGTTTGATCGTTGATCGATCGTTGGGCAGAACTCGATTGATAGCCGATCGCCGTGAACGTGTGAGGTGATCGAACGATCAAAAATCTAGTGAAAAATCGACCTGTGTATGGAAGCCTTTACAATATATGGTTATGGATTACACATTGCATGGGGTGGCATCAGCAGTCAATCTGTCCTATAAAATTGCTTCAGTGACGTAGCTTTGAGGGACCATACTTGTAGACAGAAACAAGCATTTAACCCCTTAATGTCCCCACACAAGTGGGGGCCGGCAAATGAGTTGTGGAGAGCAACGTGATGACATCATCACGCTGCACTCCATTGCTAAGAGTATTGACGGGCACCCTTTGTGTGCTGTACATTAGTTTGGACGGGGATGCCGGTCCCCATTGAAACTAATGGCATCGGCCAGAGGTTTGCGGACATGTCGTTCTCTGGCCGACCGAGCTTTGGGGCGACAGGGATCGCGATCATACGTGTCAAGTTCAGAAAAAACAAAAAAACTGGGAACGTACAGGAAGTGACAACAGTGATGTCACTTCCGGTATATGGATCTTGGTTCTTCCCCGTTCCACGTACTGGAGGTGATGTCACTGATCTAGCAGGGAGAGGGCGTTACTACTCGGCCGATTTTGCGGCCACGGCTCGTTACGTGTGTGGGGGCCCTTACAGTTCAACCTAATCCCTCTATAATGGCATTTTCCGGTTTGAGCAGAAGGCCGGGCAATGACCAATAAGATGAATAATTGCAGTACACGATGGTCACATCTTACAGTTAGTACTGTGGGAACAAGAAAAGTTTTGCAGACAGACAGCAGCCATGATAACTGTTTGAGAAAGTTTTTTTTCTCTTGACTAGAGTTGCCATTTAAATTTTTTATTATCCGTAATGTATATATAAGTAAAGTGGCGTATATTGCTGGAAGCCTAGAGGAAGCATCGTCTCCACGCCATTCTGCATGAATATAAACATATAAAACCGCTTCAGATGGATTTGTGGTTCTTGTTAGTGTCTAGTTGGGCAGTAAAGCAGTTGTTTTAAGGCCTGCCGTCCCTGGGAGGAAGCTGATGCTACGCTGTTTTCAGGCCGCTGAAGAGAAGACTGATGGGAAATGAGACATTTACATAATTTCACTGCTATTTCTGGCCTGGCGCCAAATCCATTAACATAATATAGTTCAGTTTAAACTCATCTGCAAACAAAAATCACATTGTCTGTAACTTTTTCTACAAGCGGGAGGATCTCACTATAGGGAAGCATTACGATGGTGGCAGATGTCTCCTTCTATACATTATACATCCCTAGAGTCAACTCATTTACAGGAAAACTAAATATTGTATTTTTCACACTATAAGACGTAAGACTCTCCTCATAGTGGAAAGAATGTTAGAAAAAGAAATCTTTTCACAGATTCACAGACAAGTGAATATACAGAATGTTCCAGCAAACTAGACAGGGCTGGACCATGTAGTATTCACTCTATGTCCCCCCAGCCAAACCAGACTGCCATTACCAGACAAGGCTCCTCTCTCCAACCAAGCTAAAGGCCAGTGCCAGGAGGGAGGTCTTTTTTCCAGCAGAGCTTACTATTTAGCATGTGTCTATACACTAGTATTTTCCATTCTCTAAACCAACAGTCTGACGCTAACAACTTACAGATGAGTCTTAAGCCCACCATACATCTTTTAATCACTTTCTACTAATATCCTTAAAGCAGGGAACACACACATTGATATGGGCTAGATCGATGGCCGCTTTGAGCACTGTGCAAGCTCACAGCCATCAATCTGGTCTATATGTAATGTGACCATCTCTGTCTTCGAGCGGGACCAATCAATCTCGCTCAAAAACAAGGTTATCGGACATGACCGTAAACCACAGTCAATGTCCGTTGCTTTGCATGGGGACAACGGGTCTCCATGCAAAGCATCGTCAGAGCTGGACGGCACAGCAGTGGTGAGCGTCCAGCTCCTCCGATGTCGGGCAGCAGCACGATGACCTCATCATGCTGCTGCCTGCGATCTCGAACGGCTCGTATATCGAGCTGTGTATTCCTGGCTTTAGATCCACTAACAACTATGTAGTACAGGGTACATTAGTACTGTTTCTAGCCTGTGGGGGGCCTATGTAAGTTTCAACCCCTGTCGAGCAAGGGAGAGGGGGGGTTTGGAGCAAATTTGTCAATGGGGGAGTTGCAAGTGGTAAAGCTGTCAACTGGGGGGGGGGGGGGGGGGAGGCAGTGCTAGTGGTGATTTTGTCGTGGGGGGGAGTTAGGTCGTTGGTATTGGTGTAGAAGAAAAGGGACACGCTGCCTTTCCTTCCTCCTCCAGACACACACCTCCACAACCCCCCAAATCTAACAACCACCCATGCCGCTTGCACTGCTCGGATCAGGATGGGAGAGAGGACGCCCATGTCGGGAAGGGGGCCGGGGGCCTCCCAGAGTCCCCGGGGGCCCTATGCACATGTATATTCTGTATAGCGGGAGAAACAGCCCTGACCCTGATAGAATACATAGTGTTTGGAAGGTTTATATCACTGCTATGTAGTGCTGGGTCCT
>CM070038.1:8980912-8994455 GCA_036250615.1 Ptychadena robeensis | reverse complement strand
GTCCCTTTGTTTTTTAAAATTCGCCTCCCATTGAAGTCAATGGCGGGTTCGCAGGTTCGCATATTCGCGAACTTTTACGGAAGTTCGCGTTCGCCGTTCGCGAACCCGAAAATTTGGGTTCGCGACATCACTAATGACATGGTGTGCAAATTGTGTGTATAGATTTAAGACAATGTTACTTTTTCTGTATAGCAGCTGCCTGGAGTTTGGAAGGCGATATCACGGCTCTTTTCTCTCTATTTTGACTTAGTTATTTGCCCAGTAACTGTGAATCCCGTCTGGGCAGAGGTTATATATTTACCTAGTTTTCCTGGGTCTAGCAGTTTTACTGGGTCTTTTGGGCTATCTGGCTATTATGCCACTGCTTACCTTGGAGCAGGGTGCTCCTATATCTCAGGATGCAGCAAGTGCCATGGGCTGACTCACCACCCATGACAAATAACAGGGGTCGCCTTTTGGATCAGGTTAGCCCCTTCCTCATCTCGTCCAAGTGGGTGCAGGCTACATAGTGCCTGAGGAACTACAGATACCAGCCGCCTCCATTGGACCATCTGTCATCTCCAGAAAGAGCCTCAGCCTCCACTCCTCTCAGCAGCTGGTCGTGACTGTTTGCAACATAGACCCTATGCTTGAACCCCATCCCTACCTTATGTGTGGTGGTTAATTTGGACTGTATATATTCCTTTAGTAAAAAGTTAACCCCTAACCAGCTGGTGTGTACAATTGTTTAATATGTGACAGTAATCTGAGCATCCGAAAATCCGAAAAGAACCTGGTTGCTGCTGCTCAATTACCCCAGACAACGTTACACCTGTACATGCCCTTGTTATCCTTATCATGTTCCACATCATGGATGGTCACACTTTGTGACTCGAGGGCTACAATGGCTCCTTAAATTTGATAGGGGGGCCGGACAAATGTAAAGAATAATTGGAAAAAAAAAGTCAAAGTGTGAAGACCTTGATAACAAGACCTTCTGGCTCCCCTCTGCGTGTTAATACTAATGAGTGAAGGTTATTTACTGTAGGTCACCATGAGGATGTGCCCACAGCGTAATCAAATCACACCATTGCGTCGTTCTTATGGGGAGGTTTGGATGCCTTTAGGCATTCATTGCAGGGAATGAGCAGAGGGGAGCCAGAGCTTTCTATCCTATCTTTTGTGAAGCATGTGCACAGGCATGGACCATGTGTGCTGGTACGATCGATCAATGCTAATGTAGCCATAGATGGGTTTAAAATTTTGCATTTTGATCATATTGAGCAATAAAAATTGATCACCATTCAAAAATTGATCAGTTGTACCGCCACACTGTGTTATAGATTCACTGAGGATCAGTTCTTTTTTTTTAAGCATCATTACAGCATTCGGCTGCAAATGGGCGCTTTGAAACTAAAAAAACGTTGACAAATTAAATTACCTTCATGTCGATCGATTTAATGTCGTGGGCACTTGAACCAGGTGCGCAGGAATCAATTGACTTCAAAATACTTTTGGTATTATCTTCCCTTATGGCAGTGGTTCCCAAACTGGGGGGGGGGGGAGTGCAAAGGTATTCCAGGGGGGCACTGGCCCTCTCTCTTAACCTGTGTTTGAATAGGGAGGGGGGCTCCATAATGTTCCTAAATGTAAAAGGGGGGCCCTGCAAGGAAAGTTTGGGAACCACTGCCTTATGGGCCTGAGGCCTGTCCCATGTGAGATCCTGGCAGACAGCTGCTGCAGACACAGACAAGCAGGGTCACATTCAGGGCAGGAACTGACTAGCCCCTCCTATGTAACATATTCATATCTCCCTTGGAGATATCCTCATCTACAGTATGAGAACACACATTAACTGCTTCATGGACAAATCCATTACACTACACTCATAATCCTTGTAGCCTTCAAATTTTGTGGGACACATAATGGCAATATAGTTTTCCTCTATGTCCACATGTGATGCCTAATATGGTCCCAACAATCTTACAGATTGTTGTAACATATTGGGTCCTGGGGATATCTCAATATTCCTGTTTTAGTATATGCTTGAAGTGTTACAGAAGTTACTAGAAAACCCCCATGTTGGCTTGGCAACGAGACCTCCTGGAGGCTAACCCTGAGTTATTCTGGAGTGAGTTTGTTTACTAACAATACTCCCCCCAGAAATAAGCTCGGGCATGCTTCTCTGTCCCGAAGAAGCACGTGGCTTCCCTCTGTATGGGCGGACCCACAAACTTTTTTGGGTATGCCCACATACCTGTGAAGTATGGCGATTTGAAAGTCACTTTTTTATGTGACTTTTCTGGCCAAATCCAGATTTCAATAAATACTGAATTTTTCCTGGGATATTAAAAATTGGGACCACTCAGGAGAGAGGGCGCATTATTCTTCCTCCTAAGTTCTCACCCTGCACATTATCTGCAAAAGCAGGATGGGAATTTAGGAGAGAGTGTAATGCCCCCTACCTCCTAAGTAAACCTGCTACTAAATAGGAGGGAGGAGAGGTAAACCTTGTGATACTGGAAGTGACGTCCATGCTGTCACGTCTGGTGTTTGGGACGCAGCAGTATCACTCCACATCAGTACTTCCTTGTTCTAAATATTTGGAATCAGTAAGGAAAAACATGACAGGTATGTGCTCCCCTCCGGCGTCATTGATTTTTTTGTTAGGGGAGGGAGGGCTAAGAATCATGTGCACTTGGCATGTTTTTTTTTGTTTTTTTTTTTAAAAAAAGGGGAGATGATTGATAGGAGGGGCCATAGGTCTTTGGACTATTCCTGTGTCACATCCCAAGACGCCCCTGTGGGAGTAGGTTTTGGTTTACTTTCTGTATTCTTGATATTGATAAAAAAAAGCAATGTGGAGGCAGCGCAGGTTTTTTTCAGGTGGGAGGAGAGAGGGCTGTGAATTGTGTGCACTTGGCACGCTATAAAAAAAAAGGGGAAGATGATTCATAGGAGGGGCCATAGGTCTTTTCATGAGTCCTGTGTCAACTCACAGGACGACTCTGTGGAAGTAGGCCATGGTTTACTTTCTGTATTCTTGAAAATTGTTAAAACACAATAAAAACCTACTGTGTATGAAAATAAATAAACTGAAAATGATATATCCTGGCTGATTAGGCAAATTCAAATATCTTAAGCTTTTGAATGCTAAAGGTAGATCTGTAAAAAGATTTGAGTGCAATCAATCAACGTGCGCACGGTATCGGTGCTTGATTGTACGCTAAACTGTTTACAAATCTACCTGTGTATGCCTTCCTTCAAGTGGGATCAATAGAGCCTGCTCAAAGAAACTCGATTGAACAGGGTTCCAACATGTTGGAAAACCTTGTTCAATCTCCATTACTTTGCATGGAGACATGAGTCTTGGAGGTGCTGCTGCTCCTGCCTCCTTCCTACTCATCTGTCCGCTGTCAGTGTGAAGGGGCAGAGCCAGTTGTGAGAGGCAAGCTGCTTCTCCCCAGCTTGCAGCGTGTTGTGATTCACATGTTTCCGGGGTCCCCATTGAATGGGAATCGATGTGCCCATGTGGTGCACATTGATTTCCATTCAATTGATCCCCAATCAATCAGAGTTTGGTGACGTCACCATGCTGTGATTGATCGGGGGTCGATTGCACGGGAATCTACCTGTGTGTGCCTAGCTTTAGTGTGTTGCGTATATTAAATGAACAATGTGATTAAATCTTCCCTAGTTTATGCATGAAGGTCTGTAGTTTAAGCTAATTGGAGCTATTCCTTGGAAATGAAGTTCACTGGTTGACTTTGAGCTTAAAGTGCACCAAATAAATGTTATACAATTTTTACTTACCTCTAAACTGTCCTAATAGCTCAAAGTTGCTCAAAAACCAAAACAAATATTTATTTAGCTATCCTGCTGATGCCTGTGGGAGCCACCATTTTACATTTCGTGTTGTTGCATGAGTTGAGGCTGCAATAATGTCGTCGGCCACCGGGGGCCACCAGATACAATGTGTGTCAATGGACACAAAGTGAAACCAGAAAAAATAAATAAATAAATCAACGTGAATAGCTGTTGGAGATGTCGGCAGCCTGCCGCAGCGATGAGCAGATACTCATACAGAGGAGGAGGGGTGAGGGGAGAACTATACAAATATCTCCATATTTCTATATATTGCCCCATTATCGGGGGGTTGGCTAGCTAGGGGGAAATGTTTGTCTGATGGGTTAAGGTGCTCTTTAAGAAGAACCACCACAACGATAAAAGAGACTCCAACACACAGATATCATCCCATAGGAATCTTTTAATAACGTATAGAAAATGCATTAAAAAAAGGATCTATACATTGGCTAACAGCATCCAGGACTAGAGATACAAGTTTGAATAGGGCAGTGAACCCCGTTGCAGGCACCTTTCAGTAGTCTTCTGTTTGGCAGTAAGGACCTGCTTCCCGAACCTTATACCCTATATGCATCCAGTGACCATAGTGGAAGAAAGACCTTACGTGGCACTATGTATGTCCTATAAAGACCGGGGAACACTAGTGTTTGGACTGGATGTCAACCAGGGAACACATAAAAGAATGTAAAAGAAAACGAAATCTCACAAATTTAAGGAACAGAAAAGAATTCACTGACTGTAGCAGTTGATACAACAAGACAGTAAGGCATTGGCCTATAATATTATTTTTTTGGCCAATGCAAATTATCAAAATTAAGTTCCTGTCCAAAGAAAATAGTTTCTATCGTAAATTCTTAAAGGAAATAATTTATTGAAGGTTCCTGGATGACTGCTGTGTCTTCAATGCTCTACAGGAATCTCACTCCTCTTGATATTGTACAAAGACTTCTCCTCCGACCAAAAAGAATCAGAGGAGCAACAGAGGAGCTGAATTTGGCACAATTATTATTATCAAGACATTTACTTCTCTGCCCGAAAAAGGTTTTTAGCGGGTGATAAGGGACTGAAGGACAGCTGTCTCAACAGGGAGCAAGGCCAATTCAAATTGAAAATATGTACTTTGCCCCAGCGGTAAAGGGAAAATATTCATTCTAATAATATTAATCAGAAAAATTATAAGATTAATTAAAAAACACAGCCTCGCTGGTAAGAATAACTCGGCTGTAAAAGAGGATGAAGCAAGCGATGAGCAAATGAAAAGTCAGTATACGTAGCGAAAGGAAGTGAGGATGTAGACTATTGAGGATGGTAAACGGAGGTCTACATACTGTACAATAAAGAATTAATGAAAAGAGGAAAGTGCAGTGCAGGGAAAGATTCAATAACTTAATCTTGTAAACTAGAATGTATTAATGATAGAAAGTTAGTCTAAGAGAGTGGTGGGTTCATGTTCCATACATGTCCTTTGGATGACGAGTTATTTACAACCATGGCAACCAGGGGGGAAGCTAGAAATGACTGGGCCCCATAGCAAAACTTTTTATGCCCCCCCATCCCAACCTGTCAGTCCAATCCCTGCCCTTCCAGGTGTGGTGGGACCCCTTGTGAATATGGGCCCCATAGCACTGCTATGGCTGCTATAGCGGTTCCTACGCCACTGATGGCAACACTTTATTCTGGCGCTATACAGTTCACAGAGCCTTGAAGGCCTTGTCTATTATTTTAAACACCTCAATTTTCTAATTTTAAACAAGAACCACACAATTACTGTGTTAGAAACCCATTTTCTTAGCCATCTTTGACTTTGACTTAGTTTTTACTGGGGTCTGATTTCACATAATATATGGGCTACATTCTGCACCACTGCCATTCCACCTTCCATTGAGACTGTCCAATGGCTGGAGATGATCATAACATTTTGATTAGTTTCTTTGGAAATGAATTGCAAAGCCCCTGAACAAGTTATTGTTCTAGGACATGTAGTTCTGCATAAATGAAGTAAAAATTTGGATTTGAAAATTATCATTTGAACTTGAATTTAATTTATGCAAAAAGTATAACGTATTTTTCGGACTATAAGACACATTTTTCATACCCAAAGTCAGGGGGAAAAGTGCCGGCCTCTTTGGGTCCGAATGCATGACCCACGCAACCACTTGGCTACAGGTGGTCGCGCATTGGCTTCCTGCCAGCCCCCCAGTCAAGGAGATTAGCCAGGGAGTAGTGATGGCAAGGCCGACAGTTTGGCTGTGAACATGGATGTTGGACTAGAATGTATTAATTCTCCTTCTCCTCCTTCACACTCCTTCTAGCCGACGAGCAGTACAGGTGTTCGACCCGCCCTGTTCGCTGGGGAGAAGGAGCTCACTATTCTTCCTCCGGCAGGATCAGGAGCAGTAAGATCCCGCCGGAGGAAGAATATTTTCACTAAAGACGGGTAGAAAACACAGTCTTCTAGTGAAAAATCAGTTCGAAAGCATTCAAACCAGGAACTATGCATTCCAGATACCAGAAGTGACATCACTTCCGGTTTTCCTGATTCAAATTCCCCGCCAATAGGAATTTAAATCACCCCGCGAACAGGCAGACGTCAGACTTTTTTAAAAGTCCGATCCACCTGTTCGCAAACGGACCTGGATGAACTTCGGCCATTACTACAGGGGAGTAGAGATGGTGGAATTTTTTTTTTTTTTAATTTGAAGATTTCGAGTTCATTTCAAAGCCCCTGAACATGATATCATCACCAAACTTGCTGGAGATGTAGAGAAGGGTTGGGGGTATACTACAAAAAGAAGGATTACTCTAGCACAAATATTTTTTCCACAAATTAGGTTCGAAGTAAAGTCAAAATTTGAGTTTGAACTTAATTTATGCAAAAACTACATGTGCTAGAGCAAAAATGTATTTTTCCTAAATGTTCCCACAACCCTTCTCTACATCTTCAGCAATTTTGGCGATGATACCATTTTCAGAGGCTTTGCAATCAGCTCACAAAGTTAATAAGTCGAAAAATCGACCATCTCTAATCAGGAGCAGTAAGATGCCGTCGGAGGAAGAATCTTTTCACTAGTGAAAAGCCGTCTCCAAATACCGGAAGTGATGTCAGTGACGTCACATCTGGCAATCGGAACCAGGAACTATGCGTTCTAGGTACCGAAAGTGAAGTCAATTCCGGTTTACCTGTTTCAAATTTGAATCTCCCCACGAACAGGCGGACATCAGACTTTTTTTAAAGTCCGAACCACCTGTTCGCAAACGGACCTGGACAAAGTTCAGCCATCGCTACCGGGGAGCTATCAGATTAGAGATGGGCCCGATCTCCCATCTGAACTATATATTGCTTATGCCAGCAGAGCCCAGAGCCCTGCTGATGTAAAAATGAAGCAAGATATAGATGAACTGCCATCTATCTCTCCATGTCTGTGGAAGCTGCATCAATGAAGCCGGTGACGTGGGCTGGGAAAACGACACCCCTGCATTATAATGAAGGTCTATGGCATGCCCCGCCCCTTTGGCATCACTGATGACCGATGAAGGGTCCCGGGCTCCCGGCTGTATAGAAATTTGATGCAGCTTTCCAGGGGTATGGTCGGTTTTCACGATCCTGGTTTATTAAGAAATGTTTTTTCAAACAAACTCCAGATGAACTGGGTTTGCCTCAACCACTAGAGGGGTTAACAAACATTTTGAACTGGACAAAGAATTTACAATGGAAGTCAGACTAAGGCTACATTACTTTTTTGGGGGTGTCATGAACTCATCAATGTTGACCCCAGCGGTACAGGTATGAGGACGCGTCAGTGCAGATAGGCATAACCCATAATAAACAATGGGCTGTGTATGTAATGTGCCATTTTCCCCGCGTCCTAACAAGGGGAAAAAATAGTGTAGACAAGTCCTTATAAATTAGAAAAGAATCTCAGGTACCTTTTAGCAAAGTATAACTAAATTTGAGAGGATTACAAAGGAAGGATGAAGGCCAAAGATGACTTCATCAAGAGCTGTTTAGCCCAACACAGAGTTGTGTAACTACACCTTGCTCTAATGTTCACAATATGAACCATTGAGGTAATTATACAAATGTTGTCACTGATAAATCCTATATAAAAGGATTTACACAAGCAAGGACTCTTAATATAGGCCAGGACTATGGACTGTATGAAAAAGATGGCTGCAAGCGTTAAAAAATATGATATTTCCCACCACTGGTCTTATAGAGTCTAAGTTGAAAGGAAATGGCGATAAGTGATTGTGCTGGTGATGTGACAGAGGGCAATGCTAGATAGATGGAGGTGAAGTAGGTTGTGGAATGGCGTGTCAACTCAAATTAGGGCTGGAGAGAGCGTTTCTTCATGGTGCGATGGCTGTAAGGTCTCATCTTCATCTCCACGAAAGGAATGGAAAACTCATGGCCTTTCCAGTGATACCAGTTGATTCCCTGGGGAAACAAAATAGAAAGAAGCCATCAGGTAGGTGAAACAGATTGACAAGTGCACACAATGGTCAGTTATTTGAAGGGTGTCCTACAATTATTTACCACTCATTGTGATCTTCAGCCAAAGAGCCCCAAAGTCACATGACAACTTCTGCATAGCTGAACTTTACAAACCCTACACACTTCTACCTGTTCTGATAGTGATGTATAGCAACTGTGAGGGTCCATATTCGAAGGGGTGAACTCAAAACAATCACCGATTGTTGCTGCAACACTATTTCGGACTCCTTCCAAGATATACTACCTGATTTGAAAGTAAAGGGGGTAGGAAAGTAAACGCGTAGGAAAACTTGGAGTTGACTGTTTAGAACCTTCTACCCCTGGAACACTTGAAGTTGACTGTATAGAACTTTTTACCTCTGGATCACAAGGATGTCCAAAAATATTTTAAAACTGTAATGTATCATGTGTGGTGAACTAAATGTCTTTTATGCCATGTATCCTCAAGGTGATAAAATAATATTGTATTGTGAATTGAGATAACTCGAGATACCGATGTATGTATTTTTGATTGTACCAAGACGCCAAAATAAATGGTAATAGTCAATCCCTCGACCGGAACTTATGCTATTTATACTCACCTCTAAAGTCCATTAAGGGCTGGCCACCTTTGGGGCCTAGTTCCCCCCCTCCCCCTCCACAAGTATACTACCTGATTGTTCATTTACACCGTGACAGGCAAATGCTCTAGTGATGGCTGAACTTCGGCCAGGTCCGTTCGCCAACAGGTGGGTGGGACTTTTTAAAATAGTCCAAAGTCCGCCTGTTCGCGGGCAGATTCAAATTCCCAGAGTCGGTTTTTCACTGCAAGACTGAAAAGCTGTTTATACTGGATTTCTCCCAGTAAAGAAAACTGGAACTGAAGGGGACTTTATAGGCATTCATTTATTAGCATTATCTTTATTATAAGATGAGTTTTGTAAGAGCAACTTGTTTTACTAATACAAAAAGGTAACAAAAGGTAAAAGCAAAAAAAAAAGTCAAGTCTCAATAAATGTGAAAATGTGGCTGTTCTTTATGTAAATGTTTTACTGTGGTAAAAACATTTTGCTCTTACAAAATTATTTTTATAAGAAAAGATAATTTTCCAAAATAGTTGTTGATAGACGTTGTTGACGTTGTTTTTTTTGAGAATCTTTTTATTGAATTTTTGCAAGTAAACAAAGAAAAAGTTATACATTTAACCCACACAGAAATACCCAACACATTGTGCCAACCAGCAATCAAGAGGTACAGAGTCATTTACAAGGGTCTCGCAAACTAACTAAGTGGTAGAGGTGTCTGACACCCAGGCCCCCCAGACCCTTTCAAATTTCAAATGACATCCCCTACTGGCGTAGGTGGCTTGGTAAAAATGTACGGATGCATTTATGAGCGCCTTCCAGGCCAAAACAGTGGGAGGGTCCCTGCGCTGCCATCGCAGGACTATCAACTTCCTAGCGTAGTATAGTGTTACCGAGAGGAGTGTGTGCGCCGCCACCATGGTCACCAGATGGTCCACCAGTCCCAGCAGACAAAGGCCAATCGAGGGGGTCAGAGGCACCGTAGTCAAGGTGGCCATGTGCTCCACCACCTCAGCCCAGAAGCTAGTGATATGTGGGCAGTCCCAAAAATATGCAGGAAACCCGCTGGGGAATGGCCACCGACCTTGAGGCGAATATTCTAGAGTCTAGGAGTGAAATATATCCTGTAAAGAATTTTGAACTTTATCAGCCTGTCTCTGTCGTGGACACCAGATAGGAGAAAGAAGACCCCCAGACCTCCCCCCACTCCTCATCCGTGAGAGCAGGGTAATCAACCTGCCAAACCTGCCTGCATTTATCTAGAAGTGTGGAAGGTAGGGAGACCACCTTTTACAGTGAGGAGAGTGGCTGCCGAAGCTCCAGATCCCTCACTGAAAGCTCAAGTTGCGAGGTCTGCCCCTCCAGGGGGGCAGCACCAAACTGGGCTTGAAAGGCATGTTTGAGCTGCAGATAGTGAAATATGTGCGCCGAAGGGAGGTTAAATTTTTCCTGTAGGTCAGGAAAGGGACACAGAACTACCTCCCGAACGACATCCCCAGGGTCTTGACCCCCCTAGAAGCCCAAATCACCAGGTCAGGAATAGAAATAAAGTGCGAGAGCCGTGGATTACACCACAGAGGGCTGTGGGGGGACACAGAGGAGGCAGGAGTCCCTGTCAATTGCATGATCCTATTCCACACTCTCACTGTAGTTCTCAAAGCTGTTGTCAAAGTATGTGGAGCATGCAGCCCTCTAAAAATGAGGAATTACAGAGCCTCATAGGAACCGACCACCGCCGCCTTTTGACAGGTCTACCGTAAAATGAGGTGTTGAAGATAAAATACATAAGGTGAGTTTAGATGTGGATTAAAGCTAGGCACACATGGGTAGATTTGTAAAAAGATTTGAGTACAATCAACGTGCGCGGTCACGGTGATTGATTGTACTCTAATCTGCTTACAAACCTACCTGTGTGTGCTGTCCTGAAGAACCTCAATTGAATGGGTTTCCAACATGTTGGAAAACCCAGTTCAATCACCAATACTTAACATGAAGAAGAATCTTAATGTAAAGTATAGGAAAAGCCGGATCTGTCTTCTTCTCTGTCTTCTTCACACAGCTGGCTGTCAGCTCTGACTCCGCCCAGGCTCAGTGTGAAGGGAGCAGAGTCAGCACTCTTCACAAGCCGACTGAAGTTGCTTTGAGAGGCTCAATGATTTCTTCCCAGCTTCCATACCGTATAAATGTCTTCTGATTCACATGGGCTAGAGGCTGGGGAAAAACATGTGGAGGTCCTGGAGATCCCCATTGAATGGGAATCGGTGTGCCCATGTGGTGCACATTGATTTCCGTTCAATTGATCCCTGATCAATCACAGTGTGGTGGCATCAGCACGCTGTGATTTATCGGAAGTTGATTGCACAGGAATTTACCCGTGTATAACAAGCTTAAGGGGGGCGCTACTATTTCAAAACAAATCCCCTCATGGTGATTTTGGGTTAAAGCGATTTTACACTCAAAATAAAAAAAACAGACATACATTACACAGACACAATACTCAGATGCTGGGAAACTGCTACACAAAAAAAAAACTCTCACTAAACTGTCTTCACTTGCTTGGATTTCTCAAGCTGGCATCTTGGCTCATGGCATCTGCACACTTCCGCCCACACTGACCCCCCCTCTCCTCCCCTCCCCACTCCACCTCCTGTGTCTTCTCTGAGCTGCAGACACTCGTAGGGGAGGGGGGTTTGTGAAGAGGGGGATTCTGCTGCTGACGATTTTCTGCCTGGGAGAGATCTCCCAAACACCACTTCGGCTGCCTAGGCAAGACGTAAGGCAGTGGGAGGGGAGAACTCATAACCAGCTTCCCTCCAGCTGTTGGAAGAAGATTTGTTTTCTACAATCAAGGATGTCAGCAATATCGGCTTAGCTGCAGCTGATAATGCTGAGTGACCTCCCAGGTGGTATGTCCGCTTTAATGTCAATATAATAGATCCATTGACCTAATCTAGGATAAGTGTACATCATGTGACAAGGATGTCCCCATCCAAAGTTAATGCCGGCACACAAAGGGTGCAGAGTCGATTCTCTGCAGGACGTCATCACGTGTGGTAGATCTGACGAGAAATTGGCCTGGAATTGAGACGCCTAGGGCCAGCTGAACTGAAATCTGACATTTACTGCAGCAAGGTTTTCTGACCAATGAAGTCCCTGTACAGAGGGCGTCCATTACCCGGGCCCCTCCACATAGAAATGATTGCCTGAGTAATCTATATCCATCCATGTCTTTGACGGACTCTTTTGTCCTTTGAGGTCCTTGTAAAAAATAAAATAGGCGCATGCTGCTTCTCATCTCCTTTCAATTTCCTTCCTGGCTCTCTATCCTGACAATGAAAGCGATGCCAGAATCCAATCAATTGCTATCTGCAAATTTCCCTGTCACGTTGATATCATTTACACTTTGCGTTTAACTACAAATTCTCGACGTCCAAAACAAGACACGGCCATTCGTCATGTCCTGGCACATGAGGGGATTACAGTGTACAGCTACTTCTCTCCGGCATCCTATTCGCCATCAGCCTGGAAGAAATTGTAAAAGGCTCATCTCGAGCAGTAATTCTAAAGACTAATTACAGTAAATCACAGATGACCTCGGCGATGTAAGTATTTTAATGTGTAATTAAGCAATCGTCAGCAGTAAAGGATGGGGTATGCACCGATTCTACATTGCTTGTACACACTATATTATTTTCATCGATTCGCTGGGGTAATTGAGATGTAATTGGAAGCCCGGAGCATCTTCCAGTTTTGTTGCGGCCATCATTTCTCTAAGCGGTCAATAGGCTTGTGCCGGGTTGCAGGAGGGAATTTATAAGGCCTTCGGTGATGCCGAGTCTCAGCAGACAATCGTTCCCTTGAGGTCTGCTCAGTATTTGGAGGGCTTGTATTAGTTTTTTTGTATTTGGCACTACGTCTACCGGAATGACCCTTCTTTACGGACTTTAGTTCAGAGAAGTATCCTCTATGGCACTCTATGTCACAAATATACTCTTTTGCTTATGTCGGTTACCCATTAGAGTTTGTTGAAAAATTTTAATGTTTATGAAATTTCGATGGGTCAGGTTAAAAAAGCAGACCTTTATCCTCCGATTCTGCTTTTTATTATTTGCATCTTATCAGATCGGAGGTCAAATGTAAAAAAAATGAAGATAGGTGGATAGTCTCGCTCCTCCATCTTAACCTTCCTAGCGCTTCTGACGGCTGCATCTCGTCCTGCACTTTCATGTCAGTGTTGCAGCAGACGAGATGGAGCCGTCCAGCTAAGCTCACATCCCCCGGCAGCAGCACATACTCACTGTTCTGTGCTGTCCCGGGGGATGCTCTAAGCTGGCTTCGCCATGTCACCCCTCTCCCAGCCCAATTTGCATATGAATGTCCCGCGGCCCCCCGCGCCCCGGGGGGGGGGGGCTCCGCAGGACATTCATATGCAAATTGGGCTATCTTCAAAGACCACATGTGGAAAGTCACCCCCAGTGTCATCTCCATATGTGCTCTTTGAAGTTAAACCTTTCAGAGGGTGCCGAATGCCATTGTATTGGATACAGTGAAAACTGTATTCAATACAATTCAAAGTAAAACAAAAAACAAAACACATTTCCAATTGTAATGAAAATGTTATTATAAACAAACATAAATACTG
>CM070038.1:8923430-8934314 GCA_036250615.1 Ptychadena robeensis | reverse complement strand
CCCCCCCCCCCCGCCTCCAGAGCATACTAGACACCTCCTGGCATTCCTGAATAAGGGGGACCATGGACAGCAAGGGATTCCCCCCTACAGAGCATACCAGATCCCCTGCTGGCATAGGGGCTGGTATTCCTGGAAAAGGGGGGCTACGAAAGGCATAATGTCTGTTACGCCTGGAGGAGGGAGACCCCTTCTTAACCTAAGGAGGTCTTGACCTCACAACCTTGCCCCAGTGTTGTGGATACGAAGATTGGGTGCTCATTGAGTATTCAGGGTTCCCCTCTAAGAAGAGGAGCGCTGTTTATGGACCTCCATTTCCAGGAATACCCCGCTCTATGCCAGCATGGGGTCCTTGAAAGCTTCCCCGCCTCCTTTAACTCCCATTCTGCCGGTCAGATCACAGAGCTACCACCATCAGAGTGGCAGTTCCCCACAGGTTTCTGGGATGTTTAATGGAACTTCTAATGAAATATATGGTGAACAGGCTACTGCTTGTTGAACCAGACTGCCACCACAGTACTGGAGGTCAACTGAAGGTGTCTATGTTGGACGTAGCGGTCTTGTATAGATCACATACAGGAAGCTTCCAGTCAGCAGATAAGTGAAGAAAACTTTACTTGTGGCTCACCACATAAGGGCTTGTTTCCACTAGAAGCGGAAGCCCGCGATGCGACTACATCCGCGCCCATTCATTTCAATGGCGCTGGTCCCCTGTCCGCGGAATCGTGCGGACGGCCGCCTAAAAACTCGGTCAACCGAGTTTTTAGGCGGCCGTCCGCGCGATTCCGCGGCCGCCCAGCACTGACCGCGGCCATAGGGATGAATGGCCGCCGCCAAAAACCGCATGAGATGCGGTTCTTAGCGGCGGCGGTCCTTAGCGGCGGCGGTCCTTAGCGGCGGCAGCCGCGCCGCGGGCTTCCGCTCAAGTGGAAACTAAGCCTAACATGTGCAGAACAATAAAATGGTGGAGATGGAAGGAAGAGAAGAACAACAATAGAGAATGCAGAAGCACAAACAGTATACACAGCAACAACTAATCTATACAGCGCCATCTGGACATATTGGCATGACACAGTTTAAGAAAAAAAAACACCTGTTGCATTTATTCCAACAGTCTATACGTGGTTCGATTTTTGCATTCGATCGATCCACCAGGTGCAATGGACCAAAAGCGTCCGAACTCGAACATAAAATCGATTGAAAAGTGATCAGACATGTTGGTAAACTATGGTCGATCGTACAAGTGGAATTGAATCCTATGAAGGAATCGATTCCCTTAAATAAATTGATCAGTTTTAAATTGGATTGACGATTGAAAGAAAATTGAATTGATGATCGAATCGCAAAATAATTGACCCATATATGGCTAGCCTTAGTGTACTGGGACTATGATTTATTTTGCAGTATTGTGCTAGGGACTTTTTCCTATGCTATATGAAATGTTTTATGTTTTGTTAAGGGTTTAGTGACCTGACTGCTTTTATCTTGTATTGAGAAAACCAATTTAATGACTAGTGTTACGTCTTCAAGTAAACATCATAAGTTTAGTTGCTTTGACTAGAAGATTGCAAATAGAATGTAGCTCATATTTTTAAATAAGAAGCCACAGTTCTACTTTAAGAAAGCAATATTTACTCAAAATCGGAACATAGATAAGATTTACTGAAGAAGATATTACATTTTTGACCACAGGATACACTTAAGCAGCCCATACACAGGTCAGATTTTCAATCAATCAACTTAAAACAATAAATTTTTAAGTCTGTATAAAATTGTATGTCGATTGTATCATGCCCCATATGTAGTACAAGATTTTTGATCGATTTTTTTTTCACTCGACATAATAATCGATCCAAAATAGTCCGATTGAAATTTCAATCAGAAGTGAGGTAGAATAGGTAGAAAAAAAATCGATCAAAAATTGGTTGACCACACTTTTCAATCCAATTTTCAATCGATCGATCAAAATTTACCATCCAGTCCGATCAAAAAACGACTGAATTTTCACTCAATTTTGATCGGATTAAGTCAATTTAACCAGGTGGGCAAAACTCAATTCTCAATCAATCGATTAAAAAATTGATCGTTTTAAGTCGATTGATTGAAAATCTGACCTGTGTATGGGCTGCTTTATTTTAGTAGGTTCCTACATTTTTTTTAATCCTAGCACATTGTATATCACAAAGACTTGAAGACCAAGCAGAGAGTTCCCCGTGGCATTGCATTACCTTTAGTAGATTGGTAAGATAGTCGGTAATGGTGGAGTGAGGAAGGAGGTGGTCTCCAAATCACGGTCATGGAATCTTCTGTTACATTTATCACAGATACATCCATAGGTGGTGCCACTCCTACATAGGGGACAAGCAAGAACAAGAAACACAAAATTGGGTTTTAGATACTTAAACTTTGCCACTTTTGACCATAAATGAAGGTTCCAGACCATTTAAGATAATTTTATATTACCTTTGGTTGAGATAAACATACCATGGTGGAAGAGATGGTCACCCAAATTTCTAGAAAACTCATGCAGGCCAAGTGAGGATACTTATTCAGTGTGTATAAAGTAGTAGGTAAGCCATGTTGAGATTGGTTGGGCCCATGTGTCTCAAATAAAGTATAAGCGGGCTTATTAATAGTGATGAGCGACTAGGCAATATTCGAATTCGCGTAATTTAGCGAATATCCGCCATAATATTCAATTCCATATTCATAATCTCGAATATCCACACTTACGACATAAATTGCGATCTAAAAATCACAATTGCGATAAAATATGCGCAATGCATGCAAGTCAATGGAGCTCGGATATTCAACTGGGAGAATATCCGTCATTTCCGTTTTAAAAAAATCGCATTGTGATTATATAATTGCGATCCCATTCATTGCAATGGATTGCGATTATAAAATTGCGATTATAACATCGCAATACAATCGCGAAAAATCGCGATCGCGTCGGATATCCGATGATATATTCTCGAATATTAGCGAAATGGCAAAATAGCGATATTCGAGCTAAATATTCTAAAATCGAATATTCCAGCTCAAAGCTACTTATTAATGTCAAAGGGCAATTGTTTCCCTGCAAAACCAGTTTCTCCACTTACAAAACCACCCAAGCTAAGTACAGTCTGTTATTGGGTAACCTCCATTGCATGGCACTCAATACCATGGCAGTCTTATCCCTTGACATTGGAATAGTAACACATGTCTTTGTTTGGTATCCATGATAACTTCACAAATTTGTTGAGTTCAATAACCTCCCTGGCGTTACAGCCATTTTGCACAATAATGGCGCCGTACGGGAGATCACTGTACTCTGCCCTGCTTCCCCGTCCTCCCCCCTACACATTGCTGCCACCATCGAGATGCATGTAATGAAATGTCCCCCCGCCTCTTCACCAGCACCGATGACATGGAAGAAGCGGCACTGGAAGGGATCAGCAAGCCTGCAGTGATGCAGAATGCTGCGGACTGGTAACGCACGGGTAAATATGCCCGATCCCGGCGCAGGCACAGTTAGTTTTCAGAACAAACTGTGATCTTACTGGGTTTGGGCATAACGCCCAAGAGGTTAATGTCTTTATGCCCCCCATACACCTTACAATCTGACCAGGCAATTTCTGTACAATCAACTTTTCTTCTACCAAAACCATGTAATATGAGGAGCTTTCTAAACCTTTCAATCACTATGTATTCTATATATTCATGTATTCTATCAGGAAGAGCCTGACACTACATAGCAGTGATATATACCTTCCAATCACTATGTATTCTATCAGAGAGGGCCTGGCACTACATAGCAGTGATATATACCTTCCAATCACTATGTATTCTATTAGGGAGGACCCGGCACTACACAGCAGTGATATATACCTTCCAATCACTATGTATTCTATCAGGGAGGACCCAGCACTACATAGCAGTGATATATACCTTCCAATCACTATGTATTCTATCAGGGAGGACCCGACACTACATAGTGTAGTGTGTAGGAAATTGCATGGAGTGATCAAAAGATGTATGGGGGGCTTAAGTTATGTCTTTAACAACAATTTCAAGCAACCTCACCTGTAGTTACTGTGCCCTCCACCAGCTCTGCCCTTAGGGCCCCATGGATGGGTTGGAGGGTGACTAGGTACTCGGTGCTGGGTAACAGGTCAATGAGACGAGTTTGTCTTACGGAGGCATCAACTGAGAGTTCAATGGGTTCATCACCACCGATAGGGGTATAACTCAGGATGAATCTGTCAGCTGGAGGAGATGGGTCAGTCCATGAGACGTTCACGCTGTATGCTGTAATACCGGAAAAATAAAGCTGCGTGATGGGCCGGAAACCTGTAGGGTGCAGAGAATAAAAAACAAATTTTTAATGATCTATAATCAAATTCCAGCAATGTGAATAGGCTAAATGGTACCCAGTATAGAAATATAAGTTTTACATAGGCAGCAATATCTGGAATTATCTACTGGCTTCTTTGTCTCCTGGGAGCCATTGGCAAGATCTTCATGCCAAAGCTGCCAACTAAGTCATCGTTTCCTTCCTCCACTTATCAAACAAGCGAGGGTATCCCACTCCTGGAGGTGCACACTTGTTCTGTCCATGGCAGCTGCAGAGCCTCAGGTGCAGACATTCTGCCATCAATAGAACTTCAATATAAAAAGCAGATGTGTTATTCAGCTGGAAATGCAAAATACTGATGAGGTGTTCTGCATCCCCACAGCGACTTCTAATGCTGGCCAAGGAGAGACCAACTGTTCTTCCTATTCAGAATTATGCAATGCTGAGATTGTCTCTGGATAAGCATGGCACTAAAAATCATTACATAAAGCTTTAAGACCCTATTTATCTTATTAATGTAACGCAATGTTTAGAAAAAAAAAAAATATTTTGTGCTGTACACAAGGGACGCCCAACAGGTGGATCACAATCTTTTAAAGACAACTGGAGTAGATCAGAACACCCTTCTTTTATTTATTTTTCTCTTTATTGACTCACAGTAAGGTAATGGCCAAAATTTTACAGAATTGTACTGTGCTGTACAAGGTAATGCTGTTATACAAGGTAAACAATATATATATGTAGAGATGGTCAAATTGTTTAAAACGTTTTTTTAGTTAATTGCAAAGCCCCTGAACATGGTATCATCACCAAACTTACAGGAGGTGTAGAGAAGGGTTGGGGTATACTACAAAAAAAGTTTTGCTCAAACACAAATAGTTTTTGCATAAATGAAGTTCAAAGTCAAAATTTCGATTTTTTATTAAATTTATGCAAAAACTACATGTGCTAATGCAAAACTTTTTTTTCTCAATGTTCCCACAACCCTTCTCTACATCTTCAGCAATTGGTGATTATACCATGTTCAGGGGCTTTGCATGCAGCTCACAAACTTATCTAATCGAAAAATTCTACCATGTCTATATATATATATATGTAACGGAGTAGAAAAAACCTGTGACTAACTGGTTGTGGTGGTGGAGTGTCGCACTCGACACTAGCCCTCGTCGGGATGGACGATGCTAGTCTGTGGGCTGTGACCGCAGTGATGTAACCAGTGACTTTTCCCTTGTCCCCAAGAGGGGACAAGAACCCTGCCCCCTGCAGTATGACACCGGGTGAAGTGCAGGCTATGAAGAGAGACTGGCAACGGCTGCTCCCAAATGGCTGGCATGGATTGTGAAGCTGTACCGTGATGTGGATAATAAAGGTACCAGATATTACACCAAAGAGAACATGTGAATGGACTTATTGAGACATTTTGCAACGTCCTCCAGTTGGAACACTGCCTCTTTAACTGCTACATAGACTGTGTTGGCAGATGTGCTCCAGACCTGGTTGCCAAGCTGTAGTTTGGCTGTTCCTAGCTGCAACCCTGGATGGTGGGGAGCAGAGGCTGCGATGGAGGACAAAGATATCTAGGGGGTCCGGCAAAGGAGGTGACCCTGACATACTTGTTACATTACATATAATGTATACTTGTCATTATAATTATTAATAACTTTATTTTATATATATATATAACTTTTATTTATATAGCCCTTACACACATAATGAGAGGCAACACAAGATAACACACAGGTACAGGTTATGACACAGGTAGAGTAGAGGACTCCGGCGATCAGGCTTACAATCTAATTGATTGGTAGAGATGGTCGAATTTTTCGGCTAGCTGACTTTGTGAGCTGATTGCAAAGCCTCTGTAAATTATATCATCACCAAAATTGCTAAAGATGTAGAGAATGGTTGTCAGAACCTTGGAAAAAAACTAAGTTTTGCTCTAGAATGCATCAATTAGGTTCACAATTAATGTTGTATGGGGAAAGGGGAGCTAGAGCATTTTACACCTTTACATCAAGGTGACAAAGGGCTGAATTAACAGACTAAAGGGCCCCTGGGGTTGTATTTTGACAAAGTTCCAGTAAAGTTATTCTGTTAAACGTTATATTGTTAATTGTTATTGTCGTTTCCTATGTTCGCTCTTCCTCAGGCCTGCTTTCCTACAATGTCACCATATTTAATATCACTACACATTTACAAAGAGGAATGTGAACAGCAACTAGAAAGAATGGAACTTCCATTAGCTGGATGAGCTGAGCCGCTATGACGGGTTACAGAGCATCAATAGCTTTTACTTTGTGCCTTTTATCAGGCCCACATGTGACAAAGCCGCACACTTACCTACATACTTTACCAAATGAAATATGGGTCTTTTAATGTCAGGCTTTTACAAACTGTGTTGCCCAATCAGAAAGGGAGATAAAAGCTGAAATAGAATTGCTAGCTGTGTCAAGTGATGAAAAAAAAAAAAAAAAAAAGAGGTTGAGGGACACTGAATTCTTGGTCAAGGCCATCTTCGAACACACCGATGCTAATTGACTCTCTGGTGCATATTACAAACCACCAGATTCATATCACCATGTTATCACAAGTTAGAAAGAAAATTCAAGCATCTGATTGGTTACTGTCACCAGTGATTTTCCTTGCTAGAGTTTTTAATTGAAACCCTACATATATAATACTAATAAGCAGATGCAAAATATAACATGGAAACTGGGGGGGGGGGGGGGGGGGGGGGGGGGGGGGGGGGGGGGTTGATGATTTTGAGCAAAGCCCCTGAGCAAGTTTACTCATCTGTTATGCCCTAATATAACCAAGCTGCAAAGCCCTTGAGCATCATCACCAAATATGCTGGAGAACTTACTGGAGATGTAGAGAAGGGTTGGGGGTATAATGAAAAAAAAATATGACTCTTACACAAATAGTTTTTGCATAAATTAAGTTCAAAGTCAAGTAAAAATGTCAAAAGTCGAAATTTCTTTAAATTTGAACTTAAAGCGGTTTTACACTCAAAATAAAAAAAAAACAGACATACATTAAACAGACACAATACTCACCTGTCAGCAGTTCAGATGCTGGAAAACTGCTACACAAAAAAAACCCACACTATACTGACTTCACTTGCTTGCAGATGTCATTCTAGCATCTTGGCTCCTGGCATCTCCTGCAGACTTCCGCCCACACTGACCCCCCTCTCCACTCCACCTCCTCCTCCTGTCTCTTCTCTATCGGAGCTGCAGAGACTCGTAGGGGAGGGGGTGTGTGTGAAGAGGGGGAATCGGCTGCTGACGATTTCCTGCCTGGTAGAGATCTCCCACACACCACTTCGGCTGCCTAGGCCGGGGGTGTGTGTGAAGAGGGGGAATCGGCTGCTGTGCTAGAGCAAAAAAAAAATCCAATGTTCCCACAACCCTTCTCTACATCTCCAGCAAGTTTGGTGATGATACCATGTTCAGAGGCTTTGCAATCAGCTCACAAATTCAGCTAGTCAAAAAATTCTACCATATCTATTGTTTTCGACTTGCCAAGTTGAATCTTCTAAAATTGTCGTTTAAACATATAGACAAGATGCCAATATACATGCAACATTAATATTCACATTTAAGTAATTCATTTACAATATGAAGGGAATTTTGTTTAAAGTACTTAAATGTGAATATGAATGTTGCATGTATATTGGCATCTTTTCTACGTTTATTCAGAATCAGTCTCCACCTGAGGAAGCTCAAGTGGGCGAAACACGTTGGTTGGTTGGCCTCACCATCATTTTAACATGTTGTAAATATATTGAAGCTGATATACTTTTACAACTATCGCTAAGCAACATTGGTCAAATGATTTTAAATATGGATGATATATATTTTGGTCCTGTTTTTGTAAAATAAAGACATTTTTTATTAATTTATGCCTTAACAATTGTTCTGAAGACCTACCGTATATACTCGAACATAAACTGAGGTACCCAATTTTAGAAAGAAAATCTGGAAAAACTGAATGACTCGAGTATAAGCCTGGGGGGGGGGGGGGGGGGGGGGGGGGGGGGTGCAGCAGCTAAGGTACAGAAACACACAGCAAATGTGTTTTTGTATGGAGGTGTTATTATTTCATTCAGTTAACTTTTCATTACAAAGCCCCTGGACATGATATCATCACTAGAAGTGCTGGAGATGTAGAGAAGGGTTGTGGGAACATTGAAAATAAAAAATGTATTGCTCTAGCACAGTGGTTCCCAAACTTTTCTTGCAGGGGTCCCCCTTTTCTATTTAGAAACATTTTCAAGCCCCCCTTCCCCATTAAAACACAGGTTCAGAAGGATGGCCCGCGCCCCCCTGCAATAGCTTTACGCCCCCCAGTTTGGGAACCACTGCTCTAGCATATAAATTTTTGCACAAAAAAGTTTAAATTTGACTTGATTTTGAACCTAATTTATGCAAAAACTACTAGAGCGATATTTTTTTTTCAAATGTTTCCACAACCCTTCTCTACATCTCCAGCAAATTTGGTGATGATACCATGTTCAGAGGCTTTGCAATCAGCTCACAAAGTTAGCAATTTGAAAAATTCGACCATCTCTATTAATAACCTATATTAAGTTTTTTAGAGTGATCCATGTGTGATCACCCGTAGGGTCTATAAAAAATGTATCCATTCTTGGGCTTGGCACATTTTTTCTTACTCACAAGCCCTACATCCTAGGTGCCCAACCTGCAGCCCTTAGGGCGTTGTTCGGCGCCCCCCCCCTTGGTCCTCCACATGTGCCCCCAAAACCTTACTGTTAATGCATAGGGCATAGCGACTCACCTGTGAAGTGGTCATATGCTGACCTAGTTTTCCTAATCACCTTTGGCTCCTATATTAATAAAATTGTCAATGTTGATCGGGGAAACCAGGTCGACATCTGAGCACTGCACCCAGGGGAGGAGAGGGGGGGGGGGGGTAGTTGCTGTCAGGTTTTGACTGCCTTATAGGATCTGGTCCACCGCCTGCTGAGATATAACAACGAGGGGGTCTGGATTGATGTAATGTGCGGCCCTTTAGTGATGCCAAGAGCCGCACATGAGGCCCCCCATATCAACTCAGTTGCCCACCACTGCCCTACATCATGGTAAAAATCAGATATAGAAGAAAAAGAACCATACAGTAATGCAGAAAGCATCGCTGAGAAAACAAAATGAGAGAACAAAAAAAGAGAACGGTATTTGAATTCCTCTCCACGTGTAATTTGCATATTGTCTAGAAATGGCTGTAACAATTTAAACCTAAAACATTGGGATAATTAATTCATGCGGCGTAATGCAAGGCCGGTCATTGTCTCAGCATAATGAATAGTCTTCTATAAATAATTTGCTTTACTTATTTCATTGCTGCAAATATGCGGTGATCTTTAAGTAAAATTTATGACCTAATTTGTTTTCCAGTGAGGTGGCTGTAAAACAAATCTCAGATGCTCTAACCAGGTTGTATGTGGGAGTCGGTAGAATAATAATAATAACACCGATCCTGCTCTCAGGATTAAGGTTCAGAGTCAGAGCTGGAAGTAAATACAAGGGGCAACGATGGCGCTATAAAACACCTCCCCCTGCCCCTGACCTGTAAACTCTGTTCACTAAAGTCTTAAGCTAGCCATACATTGTCGGATTCCATGGCCGATCGATCACCTATCCGATCGATTCCGGCGATGTCAGCGGGAATTGGAGGTCCGATCGATCGGCCAATTATGTGTGTCCGATCGCTACATACCACCTTGTCCCATGGATTCCTGGACGATTCCGTGTCCGATCGCTTACTTCCCAAATGGCAACTCCCCCTAATGTGTGCTGAATCGGATCAGAAAGACCAACATGTTGGTTCTCTGTCCGATTCGATTCTGGGCCCCCGAACGATCGGACGTGATCGGACAGACAAGGTGGGCTTCACGCGATTCCGGGACGATCGATTGGCGTGCACTAGAGATGGTCGAATTTTTTTTCAAAAATTCGACCATTTCGACGGGTTCTACTTAATTGCAAAGCCCCTGAGCATGGTATCATCACCAAACTTGTAGAGAAGGGTTGGGGGTATACTCCAAAAAAGAAAGTAAGTCTCTAACACAAATAGTCTTTTCACAAATAAAGTTCAAAGTCAAGTGAAAATCGGAATTTCGACTTTAACTTTGTCTAGTTTTGTCTGCCTGTTGGGATCTGGTCCACCGCCTGCTGAGATATGTCGACATGGGGATGGTCTAGATGTTATGTGCGGCCCTTTAGTGATGCAGAGGGCCGCACTTGTGGCCCTCCATATCTCCATATCAGCCCACCACTGATCTAATAAGTCTGGTTTGGTCACTCAAGCGATGGCTTCTTCAGTATGGGGAGGACTATGTTTGAGGACTATGTTTGAAGGATGATGGGAAGATATCAGAGTAAAGGGAGAGGTTGAACAGTTCAGTCAGTGCAGGGGCAAGGGTGGTAGAATGGGTCTTGAGAAGATCAGCGGGTAAAGGGTCGAGCGGGCAGGTGGTGGAAGGAGAGGAGCGAAGCAGAGAGGTAACTTCCTCCAGACTAACAGGG
>CM070038.1:8873971-8887584 GCA_036250615.1 Ptychadena robeensis | reverse complement strand
AAAAAATGTATTGCCGAAAATAATATTCGCATTGCGAAAATTAAACATAGATGTGACATTTCATTAAAGATTTTCGCGATTGCGAATATGCTTCGCAATTGCGAATATTATTTTCGCAATACATGGTTTACCCGCGAATATTCGAATTTCGAATATAGAATCGAATAATTAGTGAATATTCGCGGAAATAATTCACGAATTATATCGAATATTGCCTATGCCGGCTCATCACTACTAAACAACTTGGAAGGCGCGCCACGTCTAGGGCGGTCGCCAGCTAAAATGTAATTTGGTCGAAATGAATTAAATTCGATTCTACTTAACTTTCGAGTTTCCCCATCGCATTTCGATCGCACTGGCGAAATTCGAAAGGCGAAAATTCGCAGGGATTTGCTGTATGAGCTATAATAGAAGAATTCATGTACATAGAGCAGATCTTTACAATAGAGCTGAGATTTTAAACCTTCTATACATCTCAGCAATGTCCACCCAAACCCTTTCGACATCTCCAGCAATGTCCCCCAAACCCTTCTCTTCAAACTCCAGCAATGACCCCCAACCACCTTTCTACATCTCAGCAAATGTCCCCCCAATCCTTCTCTAACATCTACAGCAATTGTCCACCAACCCTTCTTCTCACATCTCCAGCAATGTTCCCCAACCCTTCTCTACATCTCCAGAAATTCCCCCAACCCTTCCTTAATCTCCAGCAATGTCCCCCCAACCATTCTCTTCACCTCCAGGCAATGTTTCCCCAACCATTCTCTACATCATCCCAGCAATGTCCCCCCAACCCGTTATCTACAAATCCCAGCCAATGTCCCCCAAACCTGCTCCTACAACTCCAGCACTGTCCCCTAAACCCTTCTCACACCTCAGCAATGTCCCCCCCCCACCCTTCTTCTAAATCTCAAGCAATGTTTACCCCCCCCCCCGCAAACCCTTCTACATCTCCAGCAATGTCCCCCCAACCCTTCTCTACAACTCCAGCAATTTTTGTGAGAATTCCATTTTCAGGGGCTTTGCAATAAGCTGACAAATTCAGCTAGCACCATGCGAATTTTCACCAATGCGAATTTTCCAATCACTCCCGCATGCGAACATTTTTAATAAAATGGCGATACTCGCACGCAAAATAGCGGCACGGCAAATCAAAAGATTTCAGTCGAAATATCAGGCTGATTTTCGACTTTTTCGGCAAAAAGTCGAAATGCCCCCCATCAAAATTCGACTATGCGAATTTTCGGCGAAAATGTCAAAATTTCGACCATCCCTAGCTAAATGTTACATGTATACAATTTATATCACTTGGATAACCGCAGCGAAACATGAATAACTATGAAAGGGGGCTGAGATTGGGAATGTCAATGAATAATACAAAAAAAAAAGATTGGTCTTCTAAGGGTGTTGGAGATCTGGGGGATGAAAGTCAGAGTAGACATATGTAAGGGTAAAATCTGACAAGAGAAAAGCACTGTGTGACAGCTGGAATATGACTATGAAAGGTTGACATTTGGACTGCAGGAAGTCTCA
The DNA here is from genome assembly GCA_036250615.1 of Ptychadena robeensis. Taxonomy (NCBI): domain Eukaryota; kingdom Metazoa; phylum Chordata; class Amphibia; order Anura; family Ptychadenidae; genus Ptychadena; species Ptychadena robeensis. Next base: position 8,886,051 of record CM070038.1, on the reverse strand, counting down.
GATGTTAGTTACTAAGACAGAACATTTCAGGGTTGCACTACTGAGGTATGAGATCTGGAGGTTCAAATGGTGTTGTACTGTAAAAGTTATATGTGACCCAAAGCCAGCTGGTGACCTGTGGATGGAGACAGCTAATTGGAGGATCAATCAGGAACAGGGAGGTCCATCTGCAGCAGAATCTACCATGCAGGAGGCTGACGCAGAGGACAGTGAGGAAGACAGTGAGGAAGACCACCTTACATATGGGGTGAGTACCAAACACCATCTCCTGGTACTCATCTGAGGAGCTCACTATATAAGTTATGTGCATTCCTGATCATAGGTTTGTTTTAAAAAAATATATATCATACCACTTTAGGTGTGGAAATCCAAAAAGAATTGGTCCACCAGGGGGGTTGAATCCGCAAAGGCAGTTAGGAATAGGTACTAGTGTTGAGCTTTAATATTTGAATTGCGAATATATTTGGCAAATATCGGCTATTGGAGAATTTGCAAATTTCGCGAATGGTGGTGGATATTCGCAATTGGAATATTTGCGATATTCTGCATTGAGATGCTTATGGCCGCAATGCAAAAATAAATAGCACATGTGACCATTCATTTTGAAGGTAATAGCGAGGAGATTATAATAATTTAATAATTTATCACAATGTGCTCTTTAAAGCGAATCGAATATTAATAGAATTATTATATAGAATAGAAATATATAGAATAGAACAAAATATCGTGAATTTAAATATTGCCTATGCCGCTCATCAATAGGTAGTTTAGCCCTTCCAACTGGGTCACATTATTTATACTTAACATATTTAGTGCTGCAGGTTTGCATTAGGTATATGTCTATCTTGAACACATTCCATGTCTTGTGTCAAAGAGAAGTATCATTAAATCATCAAAGTTTTATGGTAATTTCTGATGCGCAGTAGGTTAATTAACTTAAAGCGGACCTACCACCAGGAATCTATGTTTTCATGAATGGCACTAGAAGTGCCAATAATAGGGAGGAATGCAGTGAAAAAAACCAAAAACGCACCTGTAATGAGCAATTTAGGAATATAATCCGGCATTTCTTCTCACTTCCTGGTTCATGGTCTCAGCAGACATCGGCAGTACGTCACAGGGAGCTTTGATTTTTCAGTGAGCTGCTTTGAAAATTCCCATAGAAGATCACTGAACGCCCCCAGTGGCCACCCGCGATATTGCACCCCCATGTGTTTCATGTGTTGGCTCCACAAACCAGGAAGTGATGGGAGCTATGTGGTAATCTTGTTAAATTGCTCATTACAGGATCGTTTTTGAGTTTTTTTTACTGCATTCCTCCCTATTATTGGCACTTCTAGTGCCATTCATGAAAACATAGATTTCTGGTGGTAGGTCCGCTTTAACTCTGGGGTGTCTCCAATTGGCAATACAAAGCAGCTTCAATGATTGGCATGGACAATGAACCTTGTGGAAATGAAGAGTACTGAGGTGTACATCTGGTGCAGCGTGTTAATGCCGCATTTGACCTAATGTTGTATTTGGACGTTCTCACTGGATGTCATCCAAGATAGCAGAAGGGCTGGAGGCTGCCCAGTACTAATGAAGTCTAGAGCACTTCATAGCCTCTCAACTTGTCTGAAGTGCTTATGTATGCCAGTGCGCAGCTAGTGCCGGAGATATGGGATTGTCCTCAGTGACATGCATTGCAGGCATTGTTCAGATTGCTGGGCTAGCTAGTTTTATGATATCATGAAATGTATATATCTCTGTCTGTAAGGATTTTTGCGTGTTCCTTATTACGCTTTAGTTTCACATATATGTATCAATTTTTTTTTTTATATTTAATTTAGATTCTGACATCAAGCATTGCAAAGCACACGTGATACATTTTTGCCAAATGTGTTAAGCTGGGCATAGACGGGCATATTCCTGCCAGATATTTCAGTGCGTTCCCACAATCGGTGGTCAGTCGGCAGAAAATTGGGTGCGCCCACCTGGTCAGATTGACCAGGAACCGCATGTTGGATCGCACGGTGCTCTGACATGCCTGTAAATTCCTGGCTGATCCCATTAGCACACAAAGGGTGCCCGGCCGATTTTCAGCACTAGCGGCCATGCGTGATGATGTCATCAGCTGACAGAAAAACGACCCGTTTATGCCCAGCTTTAGTCATTTATATGACTTTAAGAAAAACATGCAGTAGGCAATTGTGATCTTTGTTCAGCCACGAGCCCCTTGGCCAGCTTTGTCAGTGGGGACAAGCCCTAAGAAAGAACATACTTCATTGTAAGGTGGGTATTTCTCCTGCAATAGTATGATATGGGAAGACCTTCTTATAGAAGCTCTATGACAACTTAGCAACTAGACATCTCTTTACTTGACCATTTGGTTGACTCTACAATCCACCCAACACAACCACAAAGTAAGCTGCACACTGGCACAGCAGCAAATTATATTTCTATTTTTACATGGCATGGCCTAAAATATTTGGCTCTGAACAGGATCTAAAGGGTGCTTTGTTGTTGTTCCCCCAATACAGGTATATGAAACCGGACAGAGCAGCAGTTATGGTAGCTGGGTATTGGGTCATAATCAACTAACCCATACACAACATTGCTCTGGCACAGACTTCTTATATTTTAGCCAGAGAAACCCTTTCGTTTCCATTGGTTTCCATGCATTGCACTGACGATGGCCAACAAGCCTGAACCAGCTGAATGAAGTTTGGAATAAATGGTTCTGTACCATAAGGATATATCTGTCCTGCACACCAGCGGTTCTGAATTCACCTTTGGCTGATGGGGTGTAAAGGAATCAATTACATGGCTCCATCCACTGTCCAGTTATGGTGTAGCTGGGTAGTGGGTCATAATCAACTAAGCCATACCCAACTTTCCACCTCTGGAAGGTTTTGGCACAGATTTTGGCATAGATATTTTAGCAGGAGGCACCTTTTCTTTTCCATTCCACCTACATAAGCCAACATAGGAGGATACTTTTGGTTTAATAGAGTCCCATCTATCAAAAATGTATGCTGCTGTGTCTTCGGTGTCCATTTTGGTGGCCTGAATATTTTTGTCGTTCGTTGGAACTAACAGGGCAGTACATATAATGGGAAGATGGCTTATTCGCATGACAACAGTAATGACATTTGAATGGGAACCCAAAGTATTACAATAAACATTCACAACGAAAGGTAGCCATACACGCATCGATTCACATGCAATCAATGAACAATCACTTGCAGCGAGGTGACGCAAAAATCAGCTAATGATTGTAGCGAATCGATGCTCACCACTTGGTGCTAGATCCCTGGCCGATACTTCAAATGAGGATCACTGGTCATCATCCAAAGTAATGGTGATTGAACAGGGCTTTACCAAAACATTGTATCCCTATTCGTTCAAAATTTCTTGGAGCGGAATCACATTCTACAGGTGGGCAGTGTTCGATTTGCGAACAATACCTGCAAACGGTGGGGTGACTATCAATCTTTCGGGAATTGAACGAAAAATCGATCAGTGTATGGTATCAGTAAATATATTGCAAAGTAATAGCAATCAAAGAGGGAAACACGTAGGGTGATTGGGAATCCAACCCAAAATTTACTTTTACTGGTGACAATCAGATAACATGACAAGACCTTCATGATGGTGTAGCCCCTGCCAGAATCAGGGGACTAATGTGTTAAAGATTTAGGAGGGAAAGAAGCAAGGTTGTCACCGACAGGTGCAGGGATGTTGCCTGTCAGTGACTGGCCTGGCTCTTTGCCCAGCTCTGTGAATGTATCTTTTTGTGCTGTCTCTGCCCAGATACTAGAGGCCCAGAGCTTGGCGCCTTTTTGGAATCTGGGAGGAGAAAAGGTTATAAAATGTAGAGGCAAGGTGTATTGTGAGGTCTTATCTCCAGGGAGCTCCAGGGGCCAGAAGAGTGTGAGGTCTGAAGCCTCGTCTAGGAAGGAGATCCTGATTCTGATCTGAGGAACAGATTAGTGGATTCCTGAGCAAGTCAGTTGAGAGCGGCCTAAGGAAGCTAAAGGGGAACTCTGTTGCACGTTCTAGAAGAAGACTGGTCAGTGAGAGTGAAGTCTACTTCAAAGTCCCCATGAGGGGTGAGCTAAGACAGTCATTTGCTCGTGTGAAGAGGAAGCTGCCTAGTGAGGTACTAGGGCAGCCCTGTCAGTGATTGCTCGTGTCTGGAAAATAAGCTGCCTAGTGAGGTACTGGGGTGGCCAAGACAGTAATTACTTGTGTTTGGAAGAAGCTGCCAAGTGTGGTGCTAGGACCTCAGGGTGCTCGAACAGCCTTGTCCCTTGACCCTCTCTCCCATGACAACGTGTGCAAACAAAATCCTCTTCAAGTCCAATTGCAACATTTGTCTTTGTTTCTGCTCCCAGTTCCCATTCACTACACAGTGGCACCCAAGGATGTCATCGCTACATTGGCAAAGGTTGACTAAGATTTAAAAAAATAAAAGATGTCATCCACTCACCGGTAAGTGTGGCTTTTGTAGTTTGTCCGGTATTACGCGGTATTCTGAGCTCATGGTACTGATCACCCGCCAGGGTACTGAAGACCACGCGGTACCCATCACCCTCAGCATCACTATTATCCCACTCCAGTTCCAATGTGGTCGAGGCTTTCCCTATCACTCGCAGATTTTTGGGAGCATCAAGTTCTGTGGAGAGAAAAAGAAAACTGTAAAATATTTCAAAGAGTGCGGCGAATAATCTGCACCACAGGTTCCTAATATATTATACATTCAGCAAAGAGATCATACATATATCTGTAGATAACTTCGTTTTAACCTTCAGCGCCCTATATCATTATATCGGATACCCGGCTGCAGTCAGAGAAAGCTGCAAGATACCCTCGCATGACATTGGGAACGTCTATTTCTTCAGCATCACACTTCCTACTTATGAGCTGCCTCATAGGTTGCCAGGATTCTCATTGTTGGAAGATTAGCTGTGCTCTTCAACATACTCCGTATATGAAATACGGAGCTCGGTACGGATCTGGGATTATGTTTTCTTCTGTAAATAAGAATCAGTCGCATGTGAGAATAGAGAGATGCCTGAAAACTCATTTCAAAAGGAATAAATATAATTACATCTGAAAATGGATATAGTATTTCATCATATTATGTATCATTAATTCTACCTATTTAGATATTTTACGATAAGTTTATGGACGTGCAAATTAACTATCAAGGAAGAGATTGGGAACTTGATACAGCATGCTTTTAATGCAAAATAGTATTTAATGGGGGTTAAATAGTTAGGTGAGGTTGGGCAAACTTAAAGCAGATATATAGTGTATTTTTCGCCGTATAAGACGCACCGGCACATAAGACGCACCCAGTTTTTAGGGCAGAAAAAACAGAAAAAAAGATTTTATAAGTTTTCACATCAATTGGGTTAATGCAATGAATTTTTGGATGCAATATTCAATTCAGCCAGAAGGTGTCACTAGCAGCAGTACACTCTCAGCAGAACACATCATACTTCACACTGATCTACAGGAGGAGGGGGGGGGGGGGGGGTTGCTGTTCCCACGGACAGGAGAGCTATAGATGCAAGTTTATCTAGCTCTGTCTTCATTGCCTATGCCAGTTCAAGCCTGGCATAGACAATTACACAGTTCAGATGGGAGAGCCAGACATCGGCTCTCCCATCTGAACTGACAGCTCCTCCAGCTCCCCTCCATGTTGGGAGAGCTGGTGGGAAGCCAAGGTGCGACCACTTCACAGATATCTTGGCACCTTATCACTCAAAGAGTTGTTATGAGTTGTTATGCATTATTTATGTAGATTTAGGTCACCATGAAATTGGACAATCTCAATTTATTTACCACTGCTTCCAAGGTGGTGGCCAGCCCTCTGCAGGCCGAAATGCACCGAAGGGATCCAAGGGGGTATTTTGCATTCAGGGAACCTTCTTGGTTCCCCAACCTTTCCCCAACTTGTGTTGTTTTCTTATGTACCATTCAACTTCAGTACCCTCATTGGGCTGTCTTTTGCATATTGTTTAGCCTTATGTAAACCAATACATCCTGTCTTGTTATGAAACATGCATGAGCTGTATAATAAAGTTGTACTCTTAAGCAGGGTACAGATGTCCGATGTTTCCTGCAGCAGCCTGATGATGTCATCACTCTGCTGTCAGATATCGGCGGAGCTGAAGAGACAACTCAGCCGATGCTTTGCATAGAGACCCCGCGTTCTCCATGCAAAGCAACGGACATTGGCTGTATTTAACGGTCATGTACAATATCCCTGTTTTCAAGAGGGATTGATTGGTCCCACTTGAAAACATATATGGCCGCATATGATATGGGCAAGAAAGATGGCCGTGAGTGCGCACGGCGCTCCAAGCGGCCATCTCTCTGGCCCATATCTACAAGTCTGTACCCTGCTTTACCCTTGTAAATCTCAATGTCATCCCTAGCCATGCAAACTCCCCAGAGGCTAGATCTTTAACCTCATAACCTCATAATTTTCAACTTCTAGTTGAATTTTGCCTTTCTTTGTCTATTAATTTGGGGACGGTGTCTTGTACCTTGTATTAATTACTACTTTTTTCATCCCTGCCCAAATGTATTTATTTGAAAGATATTCCAGTTTTAGTTACCATACCATGGGAGAGGGGGTGGACATATACTAAGTGAACGTACCAGTGAATAATGATATTTTGCAGGTTTAGGTTGAATTTTGTGTTGTGTCTGTAGTGTTGTATTCCTCCACTGCTCGGTCTATACCCATCACTACCGCATTCTCCAGAATATTCCTGTAGCCTGGCCTGGTCATCCCGTAGATTCAAAGGCTTTAATAGTTCTTGGTCATTGTCCGTGAACACATTCATATATTACATTTCTGACTCTCTCTCGTTTGACTTGCTTCAGGCTCCTTCTGGGTTATTGAATTAGAAAATATCGAAATCATGCCAGTAATGGGAGCTGTAATGTATCTCTTAGCACAGGTTTCAGACTGTGAGCTCCAAGCATTAGCAAAAAATGTATATTACCGACCTCTTCTTCATTGAATGGCAGTGTGGAGGGTGAACATTTAGGGAAAGGTAGAGCATTCCAGGGCACCGGCATTAGTTTTCGATGAACCTCTACTTTTTGAGCTTAAAGTATACCTAAAGCCCAACCTCTTGTTTTGATTAGCCAAACGGTGAGAGCTTCGGTTTATATTGGGATCTTTTTTCAATATACACAACTGATACTATCTAAATAAAGTCAACTCACTCAGCTCTTACTGTTGTAAGCTCAGTCTATTGCTGTGAATATATAATAGTGTAGTAAAAGTACACCTAAATCTGTATACAATATCTGTATTTGTATTTATATAGTGGGCCATGACATGGTGTGTGAATTGTGTATATACATTTCAGAATTGTATCTTTTCTGTGCAGCAGCTAAAGGGAAGGTCATGGTTCTTTTCCCTCCCTTTTGAATTGGTTATATGCCCAGTAACTGTAAATCCCCTCCCCTTGGGCAGAGGTTATATATTTTTCTAGTTAACTGTTTTCCTGGGCTTTTTGGTGGTTATGTCACATCTTATCTTGGAGCAAGGTGCTCCCATCTCTCTGAGTCCCCTACCATCATCCAGTCAGCAAGTGCACTCACCACCCATGATGTCCACTCACCACCCATGACGTCCACTCACCACCCATGCCGAGTGACAGTGGTCCCCTTTGGACCAAGGTAGCCCCTTCTTATATAGCATACTTAGTTACTTCATAAATTATAGTCAAATTCAAAGACGAAATTTCATCTTGATTTTTAACTTAATTTTAGAAATGGTGGAAATTAAGTAAATCCGATTCAACTTAAATTTAGATTCTCCAGATCAAATTTCGAATCGATCGATTTCAGGTGAAATTTTGACTTAACATTTTCTATTTCAAAATTTTAACAAATATCATGTGGTATTCGTCATATTATGCTTCAACATTGTTTATCGGCATACTTTGCGCATATTTGTGCGCATTGCGAATGGACACGCGCAATACACACAGCGCTCATACTGGCTGAGATCACAGAATGAAGAAGAGAAGCTGTAAAGCTGCATCGTGAATCATTGTGAATAATTGTGAACAGCCACACGGATGATGGAAGGCAATAGAATGCAGCCAAATTGAATGTTTATATTCACGCGAAATTACGCAAACTCGAATATACCATAAGCTCAACACTAGCTCAGAGGTTTTGCAATTAACTTACAGTCAGCTAGTTGAAAAATTACAAAATTTGGACAACACAGTTAACATTTTGAAATCAAATCAAATTTTCTCAAATTCCACCATCTCTAATCTGATCATATCTGTTTACTGTATAGGCTAAGGGCCCCCATTCACCCATAGATTCCTCTGTCAGATTTCCTTTAGATCTCCTTTTGTTTTACCAAAACCATGTAATATGAGGGACTTTCTAAACCATCAAGTCTACCTGTGTACAATCGCAGAGGACCCGGCACTACATAGTTGTTGGTAGATCAAAAGCATATCTGACAGAGAGATCTAAAGGTGTATGGCCAGCTTAAAAATAGTTTAGCCAATCAGAACAGTACTAATGCTTACCATACATATGCCAATTAGCGGCAAATTTTTCTGCTGACCGACAGGCGTGCTCGCTCGCGCCGTCGGTCGCCGGCAAAATCGGCCCACAGCTCGGCCGGCCAGAGAACGGACATGTCGGATGTTCTCTGGCCGATGCCATTAACTTCAATGAAGACCGGCGTCTTTATTGAAGATAATGGCCGGCACACAAAGGGTGCCCAGCCGATTAAAGCAGCCCCAGAATGCACCGTGATGACGTCATCACGGTGCATTCCAGAGCTCATCGGAGCTCGTCTGTCTGCACCTGTCTGTGGGTATATGGCAGGCTTAACTGATCATGTCAGCAGGAGAACTTCCCACCCTTATTAAAGACTCTGAAAATGGAAACCAGAAAAAGTCAGAATGACTTACCCCTTACTTTTTTACTTATTTAATGACAAGTGCGCTTTAAAATCAAAATGAGCTTGCGCGTGTTCCATGTTATTTTTCTCTGATAGCGTGTTGGGGGAAGGGGGGGTGATCAAATATTTTTGCCGAACGCTTTTAAATAACTCAAGCCTCACTCTGCATTCTAATTGCTGTATTTTGTATGGTGTGATTAAAGTCTGGCTTCCCTTCTAAATGGAGCCTGGAACAGATGTTTGCGTTTAAGGCGGCGGTACAATCCGTCCTTCATTCTCTCTGTACGACGAGCAATTAGAGATGGTCGAATTTTTCGACTTGCTAATTTTGTGAGCTGATTGCAAAGCCCCTGAACATGGTATCCTCACCAAAATTGCTGGAGATGTAGAGAAGGGTTGGAGGAACATTTGAAAAAAAAAAGGTTTGCTCTAGCACATGTAGTTTTTGCATAAATTAAGTTCAAAGTTAAAGTCGAAATTCCGATTTTCGAAATTTTTACTTGACTTTAAACTTCATTTGTGAAAAAACTATTTGTGATAGAGACATACTTTCTTTTTTGGAGTATACCCCCAACCCTTCTCTACAAGTTTGGTGATGATACCATGCTCAGGGGCTTTGCAATTAAGTCGAAACCGGCGAAATGGTCGAATTTTTGAAAAAAAATTCGACCATCTCTACGAGCAATGAACATTTCTTAGGTGCCGTCTACCATGTGAACCTGCGTTCAGAAACGACGACTGCTAGTTATGCATTGTATATTAAAGCAGACCTACCACATTGTAGGTCACTTTGCACTATCGGCATCAGGCTGGCAATAGATAGGGCAATCACTGTCCAAAATAAAAATAAAAAATCTTAAAGAGTTTTTCCGAGGTAGCACCTCCCATGCTGTGACGTGTAGCCTGGGCACTTGTCATAGCTGAAAGGGCTCCCGGGAAATCAACCCACTGTCTCTGCAGCCCCATAATGCTCTGCTCTGCCTGTCCTCTGTGACGTCACTGTCACAGCGATAGACTCTGTAGCTCCTCGCACTGTGAGCAAAAAATCCCCCCTCCCTCCCCCTTCTCTGTCTCCGGAGTTCAGCATTCTTGTGTTGCTGAGCTGTCAAGTGTTTGTGATAAGAGCAGGAGGATGGAGGACACGGGAGCTGTGAGGGGCAGAGAAGTAAACAATGACAGTCATATGGGAGGTGTTCTGTCAGTGCAGCTCCCCAAATCCTCCTGTGTCCTCCACCATCACCTCCTATCTACCTAATCTCACCTCAGTCTACCTGTGTGCCCCCCAAATCCATGTCACCTACACACTGAACCCCTTCTCCACCATTTATCTCCATCCTCTACTTCTCTTTGTGTTTTCCCTGTCACCTAGTGTTATCTTCATCCTTCTTCACATCAAATTCCATCCCTTTGGGATTGGTAAATATGTCTGCAAGGGAAGGGCACCTTAGTAATGTCCAACAGAATGGGCGGAAGTGGCTTCAGGTGCCAGTACTTAAGATGGTGCCTTAGGGAATGAAGAAGTGAAGATTGTAAGTACCTTTTTTTTTTCTCTGTGTAGCAGTTTTCACAGATGTATACTGCTGACAGGTGTGTAATATGTCCGTGTCATGTATGTGGGGGGTTTACAACCGCTTTAAGCTATTTACCCACAAGCGGGAGCCTTCAAAACACAGCCAGGGGACGTCTCCCTCTATCTCCGGGCACATCGCATATTTAGTACCAGAATATGCTGATTAGTTTTGAAATTTGAGCCGATTCTTTAAATTGTCTGTTTAATTCTTTGTACATAAAAGGCAATTTTCAGGACTTTCAGCATCGCAAACAACTCTCCGGAGTCATTTAAAGCTCAGCAGGACGCATGAGCCCCGTGGTGGCGCGAAGCTGTCTGACTCCAAATAGCGGTGGACTTAAAATAAATGGATTTGGAAGTTGTTTCAGGGCCCGGGCACCCTGAAAGTACAAATTGATGCTTCCAAGCCACGTATTATGAACTTAGAGGTTTTTTTCCTGCAGGCAAGGGCTGTGCCGGCATGTTCTGGAACTTTGAAAATGTAACCCCGGTGTCTTAAAGTGGACCTAGCACTTGTTAGGTCACTCTGCAGTATCTAAGAAAGATAATAAATAGTTACGCACAACAGTGATTACACAGCTACAGTGATATCAGTGGCCAGAAGGGCCCTCAGTGGGTGTATGGGGCCTGAGCAAAGATTGCAGAGTAAAATGGAGTCAGTATGAGGGGTGGGTGTTTAAGTTTAGTGTAGGTGTGCAGCTCTCAAAATGGAGGATTGTGGCCCCCTGTAACAGACAGATAAGAACAAGGACAGAGGCGCACAACTTATTACAACAAAGTAAGGTGCTGTAAATGGGTAAATAATATGGAATGGAATAAAGCTATGGTTGAAAAAGAGCCTCCGCTCGAAATGCATCCCATTGTTCCTGTTGAGCCCCCCACTATCTGTAAGCAGGAAGTGATCTCATCCCCAACCAGGAAGTGAGGTCATCCTGGAAAACACACGACCCTGAGAGATCAATCCTTGTAAACCTCTTTTAATGTGAGTATCTTGTCTGTTGTTTTGTTTCACTTTATTCCATTCCATATTATTTAACCTTTTACAGTACCTTACTTTGTTGTACTAGGTTGTGCGCCTCTGTCCTTGTTCTTATCACTCTGCAGTATCAGCTGCAGCTCAGCTGATACTGCAGAGATGCCAGACTAAAAAAAATATGAAACTATTTCTGACAGCAGGAGGGGTGTCTTTTTTAGAGTAACTGTGTTACATCTTGCCTAGGCAGGACGTAACAAGCTGCAGGGGTTACTGGGTATTTTCTACCATAAGCCCCTGTGTTTCAGTCTCACAGATGTGACGTCAGCGGCACGTCTGTGAGACTTTGTGAAGAGAGGAGAGAAAAGCTCCTCTTCACTCAGCCACAGCTAGATGGATCGAGCTGACTGCCTTCCCCCTTTTCCTCCACACGGAGCTCTTCTGCAGAGGAGTTTCTGTCTGTGTAGGAGTGCGGGGGAGGAGGGAGAGGGGGGGCGGGTTGGGTCAGCTGCCAAGAGAAGTGGCTTCTCTTGCCCTTAAAGCGGACCTACCACCAGGAATCTATGTTTTCATGAATGGCACTAGAAGTG
>CM070038.1:8846493-8864666 GCA_036250615.1 Ptychadena robeensis | reverse complement strand
GGTCTGTCTGACCTACTCGCGGTGTGTATGGCAGCCTTAAGAGTGAGGGGGGGGGGAAGGAGGGGGGGTTGTTGTCAGCTGCTGCCCAGAGAAGAATGGATCCGGAAGTGGCTTCTCTTGCCCTCAATTAACATGCTGCCACCATCAGTGAAAACATGAAGAAGGTAAGTAAGTTCTTATTTGTTTTTGTGTAGCGGTTTTCCAGGATCTGAACTGCTGACAGGTAAGTAATGTGTTTATTTCATGTATGTGTGAATTTATCAGCACTTTAAACCTCTTCTATTGACAGGCCATTAGCACCGGTTCGTATTAAAGTAGCAAAGGGTAAAAAAAAATAACAAGTCTTTACTGGAAACAAAATGACTTACAAGATGTTTATTACCTACATTAATTTTATGAAGCATGGCTGTAAAAAAAAATTATCTTAGGGGAAATTAAGCCGAAAAAGTGTCACATCGCTAGTCAGGGAGTGCAATATTCTCCTCGCGGAGGTAACACAGGATTGTAAAGAAAAATGACAGCGACGTTTTTAATCAGCGTGTACAGCATCTCTGCTGCGTGTGGAAGAAGTTCAGGAGAATAAAAAAATTAGAAATCACTTTTGGAAATTTGTACAGCACTTTCTGGGTAATTAATGGTGGAAAAGCATTAGTTGTGACACTTCCTCTGTGAATTTCCATCTCAATAGAGGAAAACGAGTAAAGTCACGAGCTCCTGGATGCTGCAGGCTAATCAGCGATGTAAAATCAAGGTGCTCGTCACTCAACGACACACTTGCCATAAAGATTGTATTTAATTTCCAATTATTTTACATTCTTCGTCAATGTTTTAGTCATTTTCCTTGTCACATGAACTGAAGAGCAATTTTACACAAGACAATATTTACACACAGTTTATGGAAAACATACAAAATTGGATAATTGTCTTATGTTTACCCCAGGCAATATGTGTCATATCAATAACCCAGTTTATTGATCTCAATTTATCTCAATTGCCAACTAGAGATGGTTGAATTTAATTTTTTTCAAAATTCAACCATTTCACATTATCGTATTTTTCAGACTATAAGATGCACCTGACCATAAGGCGCACCCAGTTTGTAGAGCAGGAAATCAGAAAAATAAATATTTAATGTGTTTGAAATGAATTAGGGAAAATATCCCCTGCAGTACCCAATTTCAGCCACAAAAATTGTGTCACTAGAGAGCACACTTCGCCATCTCTTCTTCCTTCACGGGGAAGGAAGGGGTTGCTGGCAAGGGAATCTACACTTAGATCTCCCTGTCTCCTCTTCGCTGTATGTGTAAGAAAACTTCCAGCTTGCAGCTTTCCCCACACACACTTTCTGCATTGGCTATATCTGCGGGGCTCTGCCAATACAGTTCAAATGGGAGATCTGCTGTGTGCAGATCAACCATCTGCCGGGAGAGCAGGCAGGGAGTGGTAGCCCTTTTCTACATCCCTAGCAATGTTGGTGATACCAACCATTGCCTCACAATGTCAGTTAGTCGCTGAAATATTCGACCATCTCTATTGCCAATGTGGATAATGTCTGAAACATAAAGGTGCTTGAGTAGTGTTAAATGTTGGCAAGAGCATTTAAATCCATCTTCGGATTTGGAAGAGCTTAAGGACTTGGAAAATTGGACCAAAGATTTAATCTGTAAAATGTTTCCTTTCCAAATGAAGGACAAAGAAGTGCCACTTCTACAAAAGCCACCAGTGTAGAGTAAGTCTCTATTAATTAGTTCTAGTGATGGCCGAACATCGGCCGTGTCCGTCCGCGAACGGGCGGAGCGGACTTTTAAAAAAGTCCGCCCGTTCGTGGACAGATTCAAATTCCCCGCCACTAGGCATCACATCCGGGTTTACAAGCCGGTTTTCAATGAAAGACCGGGTTCTCTACCCGGTCTTCAGTGAAACATTCTTCCTGCGGCGGGATCTCGCTGCTAATGATCCCACCGGAGGAAGAATAGAGGGCTCCTTCTCACCGGCGAACAGAGCGGGTCGAACACCCATACTGTCCGCCGGCGAGAAGGAGGGCGAACATGCTTGTTCGCGGCCGAACTGTCCTCTTTGCGGGCAGTTCAGCCATCACTAATTAGTTCTTGGGTTAGCAGTGTAGCAGTGGCTCTACTCCTAGTAAATATAAGCATACAATAATATATGTCCCAGCCCTGAATACTCTGCGGTAACATACTTCAGCCCCTCTATTGGTCTGCCGCCTCCGAGGAGTTCAATGGTCCACAGTCTCTTTGGAGATAGGACATAAAGCAAATGCTCTATATCAAAGATGGCGAACCTTTTAGAGGCCGAGTGCCCAAACTGTAACCCAAAACCCACGTATTAATCTTAAAGTGCAATTTATCAAAAACTACACAAATCCTCGGGGTTATAGCTCGGGGTTCAGTTGCCGTTCATAGGGGATCAGTGCAGTTACAAGCTTCCTGTAAATCCTAGGCTGCCGATGGACTACAGAGCCCAGCATGCATATAGTCTTCTGTTAGTGTCCCATGGCATTCTGATGGCATACACAGCACAAAAGGCAAGGAACTGACTTGCTGTGTAAAGAAACTACAACTGCAAGCATTACATTTTGCCAGTTGCTAAAGAACTACACTACCCAGCATGCCCTGCTGCCTTTCCTAGCTTTTGCAGAACTTCAACTTCTAACCTGTGAGAATTCTTCTGCCTTCTCTTATCATTCTGTCTTCAACTCACTCACACACATTAAACACACTCGCTTACACATTACATACACGCACATACACCTTTTTCTTGGCTTACTGCTTGTCCCTCCCAAAGCTTCTGATTGGCTGGCAGTGCTAGTGAAAGGTGTGGGGTGCTGTGTGCAATCGGAAGAGAGGGGAAGAAAACTGACAGCATTGAGAGCCAATGGGCTGTAGTTCTTTCTTCCATCAGCTTCTATGTTGGCTACCAGGTCGGGTGGCCACAGAGAGGGCTCCGAGTGCCACCTCTGGCACCCGTGCCATAGGTTCGCCATCACTGCTCTATGTTAACAAATATCAAAATGTGTATTAAAACGTATTTGACATTAGTGTGTACTGTGATCATTAACATACCTTTGGGGTGAAACTGATTTCCCAACCATCAATGGGGAACAGAGGAGGCTCCCACTGCACCTCCACTGACGTCTGAGTAACATTTTTAAACTGAAGTCCTTTAGGTGGAGAAATATCTAAAAAAGAAAAAAAAAACTTGGATATGAACAAATGAAAAGAGAAGGAAATATCTAAAAATTAATAAATATTAAAATGTTATAAATATATATATATACACACACAACTTTATATATTTTTTAAAATAAATATGAATAAATTAACACATATCCCGCATCCACTATTCTGTATTATACACATCATCTACTCCATACCTGTCCCTATAATTTACAGGATTAAATTTTTTTCAGTGAAAGTTCCAATAAAGAGATGAGGCAACTAGCCCAGGAACACCGCCCCTTCGTACTGAAATCCACCCATTAAGGTCAGAGATGGTCGAATTTTTCGACTTGCTAACTTTGTGAGCTTATTGCAAAGCCCCTGAACATGGTATCATCACCAAAATTGCTGGAGATGTAGAGAAGCACATGTCGTTTTTGCATAAATTAAGTTCAAAGTTAAAGTCGAAATTCCGATTTTCGAAATTTCTACTTGATTTTGAACTTAATTTGTGAAAAAACTATTTGTGTTAGAGACATACTTTCTTTTTTGTAGTATACCCCCAACCCTTCTCTACATCTTCAGCAAGTTTGGTGATGATACCATGCTCAGGGGCTTTGCAATTAAGTCGAAACCGTCGAAATGGTCGCATTTTTGAAAAAAAATTCGACCATCTCTATTAAGGTGTATAGTTACAGCCTGAGCAAAGAAAGTGGTAGGGGGAGGGAGAAACCCCTTTCCTAAAGAAAGGGGGAGGGGAAACCCACCAGGCTGCAAATATACATTATTTGGGATGTTGGCCACCTAGGAAAGTTGTGGTATATATGAATAAATTAAGGTTTATAGGTAGTTGCTTCTGCCATAATCCATCCCACCAGTCCCACCAGTTCTCAGGGTTCATATGGAACTCTGCCGATCCCTCTTACCAGGTCCGAAGGATCATTGCAGATGGGTACTGCTGTTCTCTGAGGTTTCTCTTTCCTTGACTAATGCCTGCCATACACATGCCGATAAGCGGGCGATTTTTCACCGGACCAACGGGCGTGCTTGCTCGCGCCGTCGGTCAGCGGAAAAATCGGCCGCTAATCGGCATGTGCCCACATGGGGCAACAGATCCCTATCGCCCCACTGCTCGGCCGGCCAGAGAACGGACATGTCCGATAATCTCTGGCCGATGGAAGCCGATGCCATTAGCTTCAATGAAGGCCGGCGTCTTCAGTGAAGCTAATGCCGGCACACAAAGGGTGCCGGTCGACTGAAGGGGCCCCATCATGCACCAGGGTGCAAACGTGATGACGTCATCACGTTTGCATCCCGGTGCATATCGGGACTGGTCTGTCTGCACCCGTCGGGGTGTGTATGGCAGCCTTAAACAGATGTTTTATGGCAATTAAATAAAAAATGGGGGTGGGAATCCATTTGTCTATCTCATCTTTATGCCATAAGGCTGCCATACACGGCACGGATTCGTGCCGGATTCTGGCGCGATGGATTCCGGGCGTGTGCACGCGGATCCATCGTGCCGGAATCCCCTGCAGCCCACCTTGCCCGTCCGATCGCATCCGATGGATCAGGGGCACAGAATCGGATCCGAGGAAGAACCAACCTGTTGGTCTTTTCGGTCCGATTCTGCTCTGATCAGGGGGCGTTGCGGTCCGGGAGGCGAGCCATCGGACACGGATCCCTCCCGGATCCGGCCGTACAAGGTGGGCTGCCACGATCGGATTCCCTAATTGGCTAATCGTTCTCACCTGTGGATGCCGGCGGAATCGCCGGAATCCATCGGGTGCTGAATCGATCAGCCAGGGAATCCGTGCCGTGTATGGCTAGCTATAAAAAACAAACAAAATTTTTAAAAGCTTTGAATGACTTTCGATCATCTTGCTACTCTCCCTGTCCTCAACTTTTTGTGATGTCAATGGAAAGATTAAGAGATTTACACTTACCCAGAAAAATTGATCGGCCTAGAACCAGAATTCATGTGAAAATTATATAAACTAGAGCAACACTTTTTTAAATAAATTTTACAATTTTGGTGATGATATCATGTTCAGGGGCTCTGCAATTAGGTCAGCTAGATGAAATCATAACATCCGTAAAAACTGCAAATTTCTGTACCTTAGCTTTTCTATGCAGGGGCGGTCCTAGGGAGGTTGACACCCTGGGTGAGCGCACATCACACTCTATCCCCCCTGGAAAGCATCTCTGGTCACTGCAGGCGGAGACTTAAGGCCCCCACACACACACCGAGTGGGGTCCGACAGAGCTGCTAAGATCAGCTCTGTAAAGCAGCGTGATGACGTCATCACGCTGCTTTTCAGAGATGACAGAATCAGCGGGCACCCTTTGTGTGTCGGCCGTTACCTTCAATAAAGACGCCCGTCTTCACTGAAAGTAACGGCATCGGCTGGCATCGGCCAGAGAATATCGGGCAAGCTGTGGGGCGACAGGGATCTGTCACCCCATGTGGGCATCCCCGATCGGCGTCCCTATGGCCATGAGCATGCACGCCTATTGGTCGGCGGCAAAATCGGCCGCTCGGTGGGTGTATGGCAGGCTTTATGAACTGTCACTCCATCAGATGATCTTCTCTTTCTCTGGGGGCTGTATGATTGATAGGTGGGCCCAGATGCCGCCCATGTTGCCCATGCCTAAAACCGCCACTGTGTATATGGCTAATATTAGGGTTAATAAATTTACCATATATTCTTGAGTTCAAGCCAATGGTGAACAGCATAGGCTAATTCACAACATTTTGCAAATTATTCACCATAAATTCAAAATTTCGAGATCTCCTGTCATTATCATGTATTGCGAATATCGCCACTTGTATTTACGAATGTGTGTTTTCAAAGTGACATCTAGTGGCAGAACGTGAAATAGAAGCTGTGTAATCACCACATGAGACACCACTCATAGAAGTAATTCATTGTGAATATCGGCACTTGTACATGCAAATATTGTGAACGCAATGCATAGTGCTATCCCCAGAATCTCGAATATTCAAGATTATGAAGATATAGAACTATATTCGAGATGTTCACAAATTTTTAAATGCCGATATTCGCAATAAAAATGAGCAATTTGAATATTTGTGCTCAACGTTATAAGCCAACCCAAATATAAGGTACCTCAGGTACATAATTTTACCCAACAAATCTGGGGAAACAGAATGACTCAAGTATAAGCTTAGGGTGAGAAATGCAGAAGTCCCTCTGTACATGTTCCTCTCTATCAGACCATATACACAAGCATTTCTGGGGTTCTGGAACCACAACTTCAGTGTTGTCGAACTGGGGGAGAGCCATTGACCTTCATTATAATGGAGGGGCGTTGGTTTCCCAGCTCACATCTACTATTCTATGTACAGCGCGGTACGGGACATGGACTGGAGCACTGTGTATTGTGACCTTTGATCTCCATCCCTTTTCATGTGGCCTGTGCTGTCTGTTTAATCACATTGTCTTTTTACCCTTATGATTATCTATATATGTATTTGTGATCCTTGACACAATATATGAGGGTCTTTTCCCAAGTGTTGGGGCTAGTTATCTTTCTCTTGGACTCCGGTCTCTGGACTCCGACCTTGAAATTCAGGCCCTTCAGGCTCTTTCCCATGAGCCACACTGCATTGCCGTTACCTGTTATACCTTTCACACATCGCAACGCAGTGCATTCCCACTTTACCCATTACAGCACGCATTTTCATACCACAGCCCAAGCGTTTCCCAGAAACCAGTATGGGAGGTACAACGCAGAGTATTGCGGCAACATGGTATATCGTATTTTGTTTGACGGCAACGCTAGCTTTGCCAACAAACAAAGCAACACAGCTAGTTTGAATCTTCAACTTCATACAAGACAAATCACACAATTGGGTTTATGGATACTCACGGGTGGACATTGCTATGCTGGCTGGTTCGCTGGTGATGTCACTAATGACGGAGCAGACGCTGATATTGTAGGTGGTTCCTGGCTCTAGTTCTCGGATGGTGACCGCACTCCAATCACCAGGGACCCTCTGCTGTAACCGCTGTTGAATCCCCCACTCTGCAGGCACTGCGGGCTGGTATGAAATGACATATTCTGTGACAGCAGAGGTTCCTTCCCATGCAAGGTCCATCCAATGATCGCCAACAGCGGTTACGGTGAAATCCACAGGTGGGGCCACTAAAGGGAAAAGGTGATAACATTGTTGAGGTTTCAAAATCTGAAGTCAGACACATACACTAAACACATAACAACTAATGAGTGGAATAAA
Source organism: Ptychadena robeensis (assembly GCA_036250615.1). Lineage (NCBI taxonomy): Eukaryota > Metazoa > Chordata > Amphibia > Anura > Ptychadenidae > Ptychadena > Ptychadena robeensis. The sequence continues at coordinate 8,857,226 of CM070038.1, read as the reverse complement.
TTAACAATTGTATTACAGGTGTAATATTCATATTACATTTAATTAAAATCCCGGCCTGGGCACTATCTGCAAGGAGTGTGTATGTTCTCCCTGTGTCTGTGTGGGTTTCCTCCGGGTGCTCTGGCTTCCTTCCACACTCCAAAGACATGCAGCAGGTTAATTGGCTTCCCCAAATAAAGATTCTGCAATGTTACATGTGACATATGACTGTGTTAGTGATATGACTACGGTAGGGACATTAGAGTGTCAGCTCCTCTGAGGACAGTTAGTGATATGACTATGGTGAGGACATGTACAGCCTCCTCTGAGGACAGTCAGTGATATGCTATGTGGGACATTAGATTGTCAGCTCCTCTGAGAGACGTCAGTGATATGAATAGTGGGACATTAGTTTCGCTCGCGAGACAGTGTGATATACTAGGTAGGACATTAGATTGTCAGCTCCTCTGAGGACAGTCAGTGATATGACTATGGTGGGGGCATTAGATTGTCAGCTCCTCTGAGGACAGTCAGTGCATAATGATATGTGGGGACATAGAGGTCCTCCTCTGAGAGACAGTCAGTGATAGAACTATGGGGGGACATAGATTTCAGCTCCTCTGGGCAGTCAGGATAGACTATGGTGGGACATTGAGTGTCAGTCTCCTGAGACAGTCAGTGATATGCTATGGTGGGACATTAGATGTAGTCTCTGAGGAAGTCAGTGATATGACATGGTGGGGACATTAGATTGCAGCGCTCGAGAGACAGTAGTGATATGACATGGTGGGGACTTAGATTGTCGCTCCTCTGGGCAGTCAGTGTATGACTTGGTGGGACATTACATTGTCAGCTACTCTGAGGACAGCAGTGATATAAATGGTGGGGACATGATTGTCGCTGCCTAGAGACGCAGTGAATGACTATGGGGGACATTGATGCGCTCCTCTAGAGACAGTCAGTGATATGACTAGGTGGGGACATTAGTGTCAGCTCCTTGAGGACAGTCTTGATATGACTATATATGCTCTGTGAAGTCCTGCATAAAATAAGTCGGCGCTATATAAATACAAGATAATAATAATAAATAATAATATTACATTTAAGTATGATCTAAATAAGTGATGTCTTGTATTATATTCTCGGTGCGTTTCGCAACATCTGTGGCTTCTTCGGGAGAGAACAAGACTTGACTTAAATATTGTTTCCCAAATTGTAGGGAAAGGGTGGTTGGGGGTGAATGGAACACCGGGGAACGGGGAGCTATGAAGACGTCCCAGCGAAGGGTCCATGTCCACACACAAAATATAAGGTATACCAAAAGGTGTACTTGCTGGTGTACTGTGGGTATATAGTTATAGTTGCCAGTAATGGCAGTAATGTTGGAAAAGCCTGTTCAATCTCCATTACTTTGCATGGAGACGTGAGTCTTCATGCAAAGTAATGGAAGAGCTGCTGCTCCTGGACTCAGGTGTCAGTGTGAAGAGGGAAGAGCCAGCACTTCTGTCTCTGAAGCTGTGTGAGGCAAGCTGGATTTCTCCCTAGCTGGCAGTGCGTGTTGTGATTCAAACATGCTACAAGCTGGGGAGAACGGCTCCCCATTGAACTGTAATCGATGTGCCCATGTGGTGCACATTGATTTCCGTTCAATTGATCCCCGATCAATCACAGAGTGATGACATTACCAAGCTGTGATTGATTGGGTGTCGATTGCATGGGAATCTACCCGTGTGCCTAGCTTAACTCCTTAGGGATATTCACCTGTTAAGGTTCAATCTTTGTGGAGTGTAATTGCCACATTATAGAGAAAGATTAGGCCTGTCCCAAATATTGTTGTGAGGTGGGCAACCCCCATCAAGGCCACATTGTTGCAGTTTTCATGCCACATACATTCTTGTTTATGGTGGATGAACAATGCATGATCCTATTAGAAGGTAACTTTAGGACCTTACACGTACTTGCTTGGCGGTCGATTGTGCGCAAAACAGAGGCACCCTCCTGGAGCGATCGACCAAAAGCACGGCGACCTGCCTTGATGGTTCTTTTCTGGCCGATCACTATAATTTGGAAGGGTACCAGGCTCCTCATTAAAAGTGTCTTACGGAAATCGATGTGTGATTAATTTCTGTACATTCGACTGAAAGCAGCAAAATGATGTCACCACGATGTGATCGCTCAGTTTTCGAATTCATGGGAAACGCGGTGTATGGCTAGCTTAAAGGTGCCCATATGCATATATGAGCTAGATCGATGGACTCTTCGAGTTCCATGCACACTCACAGCCATCTATCTAGTGCATATCTAATGCACCCACCTCTAGCACATATCTAATGCGACCACATCACGGTTGATGTCCATTGCTTTGCATGCATCGACTGAGCTGGATGACACTGCTACGCCATGAGTTTCTTCGATATCGGTCTCAGCGCGATGGCATCATTGCGCAAAGCTTGAAGGTTGATTCATCTCACGGCATCGGCAGGCCTTAGAGAACATATTTAGAGTTGCACTGACTACCTTATTAAGTCTAAGTGGAGCAGAACGAAATCTAAGGGCCCCCACAACATAGCGATTGGGGGCCAACAGACGAGCGAGACAGAGTGCAGTGTGATGATGTCGCTCAGGCACCCTTTGTGTGCTGGCCGTTAGTTTGAACGGGGACGCCAGTCCCCATTCAACTAATGGCATCAGTCCGTTCTCTGGCCGACAGAGCTTTGGGGCTAAAGGGATCCGAGTGTGCACACTCATCGGTAGGCAAAAAAATTGTCTGCGGCTCGCTAAGTGTAAGGTTCCGTGGAGTCTACTGTGGACAAGAACTATCATTTTGCATTGGTTTTCATAAATGACCCCAAAATAATGTCTTCAAGAACCTCTGGGGAACATGTCATATGAGCAGTTTGGACACTGGCAACAACTTACCAGTATCACCTAAAAATCTCCAAGCATTCTCTTTAATTGGAGATGGTCAATATGATCCAAACTGACATCATTAGCATGCAAAATGCATGCAGACTGATACTGAGCCAATGAGATACAACAGCTGCCTTTTTTGATAGGCTCAGTTTCAGTCTACATACATTTGCACAATAACTCCCAAATGTTTGTATTTCATTGAACATCTCTATTTCTGATCATGAACATGCGATTTCTATTGACATTTATTGTTTCTTTACACCAGCAAACCCTTTCTTTACTTTTCCCATCAAAGTGATGTATAGTAATTTATTATTATTATTATTATTATTATTTATAATTTATTATTATAAGAAATATATATATATATGTTTACCAAACTATAAAATCTCCATTTTATGTCAACAATGCTACTATGTGAACAGTAGATGGTCGCAAAATCTTGTTTATTTGGGAGTTAATGACACAACCCTTGAACGTGGTATCATCACCTAAGTAGCTGGAGATGTAGAGAAGGGTTGTGGGTACATTACAGGATTATGCAAACATACCATATTTTTGCTCTATAAGACGCACCCTATACTCCCCAAAATTGGGAGAAATATGTAGAGCAAACCACTCTAGACAGACAGATAGGGAAGGTGTAGTGGGGACTTTTGTTCCATCTGTTCGTGAGGTAAGACTCCATTACGATCTCCACTCCCGGTGAGGGAGCGCACTTGGGGCGGGGGGAGAGAGTCTCCTATACTCCTTCTCTCTACCCGGGTGGGCACGTTGTGAGGAAGAGGAGGAGACAAATATGTCCGATACCGTCCCTGGCATGATGCTGCCCTGGGCTGTCCTGCCCATGCCTAAACCACAACTGATCAGGTATAAAGTGGTGGTCAAAGTTCAAAAGAGGTATCGAAAGAGTCAGTCAAATATAGGTCAAGCAGGGTCAGGGAAGGCTGCAGACAAAGGATAATCAGAACAAGGCACAGTATACTACCACAGTACACTACACACTATAATGAGCAGCGATGCTATGCACCATAAACCACCAGGTTTATATGGGGCAGGAAGTGCTACATGGGTAAAGTGGATCACCTTCATATTGCATGAAGTTGGGCATCCTAAACTTACCTATAACTGTGCATTTACCATTTTTTGGACCAATATGGGCTTGTTTCCACTAGAAGCGGAAGCCCGCGGTTGTGCGCGACCGAGTTTTTAGGCGGCCGTCCGCGCGATTCCGCGGCCGCCCAGCACTGACCGCGGCCATAGGGGTGAATGGCCGCCGCTAAAAACCGCATGAGATGCGGCAACCGCGCCGCCGGCTTCCACACAAGTGGAAACTAAGCCTTAGTCTAATTAAAAATGTTGTGTAGTGGTTTTATTTTTTTTTGTTATTTCATAGTGGTTTTATAACACGACAATAACCTTTATTTAATGTTAGGAAACCTATAAAAATGTATTTCCTTACCAGTAGTGTAAAAATGGAGCAGAGACCCGTTGAGTGAAATGTACAGATATATATCATTAAAATAGAAGTTGACAAAGAGTGCAGGAGAGGTTAAGGGGGAATTCCTGATATCATCAATCTCCCATGATGCATCTTAAAGACAGCTAGCTGCCTGCAGTGACCATGACCATGGAAAGCCAAGGATCCATTTCTTTATATTTATTTTCTCAATATAAGATGTTTTTGGCACTTCTGGCTTTGTTGGGTGGCCACCCGTGAGACTTTGCATTGTTTACTTTAAGACCGGCGTAATGAGAAAAAGACGTTCTTCTACTGCTGTGCTGAAAAGCACTTAGCCTGACAGGTCATCTATTCCAATTCTCTCCACAATATAGGAAGGAAGCATTTACGGGGGGATTCTTTGAAATGCCGCTAATTGTTGCACCTGTGCTGATTCAAGGGGGGGTGGGGAGGCATTTGGGAATAAGGGGTTTTGGTTACAATAGGTGAATTCATTACTGAAAATATATATACGAATCACACCTTTTCTGTATCAGTTACAGCACAGTATCAATTTAGGTGACTTAAACTACAAAACACACCTTAAGCTGGCCATACACCTTTAGATCTCTCTATCAGATCCTTTAGATCTACCAACAACTATGTAGTGCCGGGTCCTCTGCGATTGAACACAGGTAGACTTGATGGTTTAGAAAGTCCCTCATATTACATGGTTTTTGTAAAACAAAAGGAGATCTAAGGGAAATCTGACAGAGAAATCTAAAGGTGTATGGGGACCCTAAGAGGTGATAGAGGTGAAGAGCTCCACATACTGGCAGCAGATACAGGTGATTTACAAAAAAATTTGAGTATCGTCTAAAAGTTCCTGTATTTCAGTAATTCAACTTAAAGGCAATAGACTGATTACATGCAAAGTGAGATATTTAAGCCTTTATTTGTTATCTTTTTTTGTGATTATGGCTTACAGCCAAACCCCCAAATCTCAGAAAATTTGAATATTTCATGAAATCAATAAAACAGAGATTTTGCAATTGCAAAATGTTGGACGTTTTTATAACTATAATGATGCATATGTACTCAGTACTTGGTTTGGGCCCCTTTTGCGTCAATTCCTGAGTCAATGCGTCAGTGTGGTATGGATGGTATCAGCCTGTGGCACTGCTGAGGTGTTAAGGAAGACTTCACCTCTTCTGCATTGTTCCCTCTCATCTTTCATCTTTCTCTTGGCAATGCTCCAGAGATTCTCTATGGCAATGGTTTCCAAACTTTCCTTGCAGGGCCCCCCTTTTCTTTTTTGCAACATTTCTATTTTATTTCAAAACACAGGTTAAGAATGAGGGCCAGCGCCCCCCTTGAATACCTTCCCGCCCCCCAGTTTGGGAACCACTGCTCTATGAGGTTCAGGTCAGACGAGTTTGCTGGACAATCAAGCACAGTAACCCCATGGTCATTGAACCAGGTTTTGGTACTTTTGGCAGAGTGGGCCGGTACCAAGTCCTGCTGGAAAATGAAGTAATCATCTCCATAAAATTCTGTGTCTGCAGAAGAAAGTATGAAGTGCTTCAAAATCTCCGGGTAGATGCCTCTGGTGGTTCTGGACTTAATGAAGCACAGTGGACCAACACCAGCAAATGACATGACTTACCAAATCAACACAGACTGTGGAAACTTCACACTGGACTTTCAGCATCTTGGATTGTGTGCCTCTCCATTGTTCCTCCAGCCCCAGCTACTTGGTTTCCAAATCTGATGCACAATTTGCTCTAATCTATTGATTTGGGGAGACATGTCATCTGCTGTTGTTGGTTGACTGTGCTTCATTAAAACTGACCTACCACCTCACTTGGCACTTTATATTATCGGCAGCAGCATAATTAGAAGCTCCATCCAGTGGCCGTTTTTGAAAACTACAGCTCCATAGTCAAAATGAAGTATTCATAAAGTGTGGGTGAAACAGCTTTTCTTTGCCAGTACTAAACATGATGGCTTCTAGAATAAGGACGTCAGGATACAATACCCTCTTCACATTCACATACGCATGACTTCTCTCAAGCTTCTCCCCATGGATGGTCAACTAAGCTCTTTAGTCAAGCTACCATAAGTGTTTTCTTTCCACCACTGGCCATGCTTGCAGAATGTGGCTCAGGAGTAGAGATTGTCGAATTTTTCGACTTGCTAACTTTATGAGCTGATTGCAAAGCCCCTGAGCATGGTATCATCACCAAAATTGCTGGAGATGTAGAGAAGGGTTGGGGGAACATTTGAAAAGTTTTGCTCTAGCACATGTAGTTTTTGAACAAATTAGGTTAAAAATTTAAGTCAAAATTCCGATTTTCAAAAGTTGTGCAAAACTATTTGTGTTAGAGACATACTTCCTGTTTTTGAAGTATACTCCCAACCTTTCTCTACATCTCTAGTAAGTTTGGTCATGATATCATGTTTAGGGGCTTTACAATAAACTCGAAATGGTCTCTACTCAGGAGAACATGAGAAGGCTAAAGACTAGGGAGGAGATTGAGGCCTGCTAAGTTTGCTTACTTTTTGTTTACCTCTTTTTCCCTTCCTAAGTAGATTAAAAGTTGCCAACCCCCCCCCCCCCCCCCCCCCCCCCCCCCCCCCCCCCCCCCCCCCCTTTGTTTCTGGTTATTTCATTACACATTGTCTCTATTAATCATTGCACCATTTATGTTTTTACCGCCACTTTATGCACCAATTGTTTATTTCTTCTAATGGCACAGTGCCATTAAGGACTAGTGTTGAGCTCGAATATTAGATTTTCGAATATTTAGCTCGAATATCGCCATTCTGCGAATATATAATCGGATATCCGACGTGATCGCGATTTTTCGCGATTTATTTGCGATTATTGCGATCCCATTCATTGCAATGGATCGCGATTATATAATCGCGATGTGATTTTTTTAAACGGAAATGACGGATATTCTCCCAGTCGAATATCCGAGCTCCATTGACTTGCATGCATTGCACATTTTTGATCGCAATTGCGATTTTTTAAATCGCAATTCATGTCCACAAGTGCGGATATTCGAGATTACGAATATGAAATCGAAAATTATGGCGGGTATTCACGAAATAACGCGAATATTCGAATATTGCCTAGTCGCTCATCACTATTAGTGATGGCCGAACTTCGGCCGTCCGCCCGTTCGCGGACAGATTCAAATTCCCTGCCTCCAGGCGGGGAATTTGAATCTGAAAACCCGGATGTGACGTCACATCCGGCACCTGGAACGCATAGTTCCTGGGTGTGCTAACCGGATGTGACGTCACATCCAGGTTTTCAGATTCCTGGTCTTCAGTGAAATATTCTTCCTGCGGCGGGATCTCGCTGCTTATGATCCCACCGGAGGAAGAATAGAGGGCTCCTTCTCGCCGGCGAACAGGGCGGGTCGAACGCCTGTACTGTCCGCTGGCGAGAAGGAGGGCGAACATGCTTGTTCGTGGCTGAACTGTCCGCAGTTCGGCCATCACTAATCACTATTAAGGACTATGTTTCAATATAAATCAATATTATGAACAATAACAATAATTTGGGGCACTTGTGACCGCCCCAAGGGCAGAGTATTGTAGTGGGATAAAGAGACCGTCATCTGCTATCTATGAGCACCTTTATTCCGCTCTTCAATGTGATGTGTATTGAGCTCCAAAGACCGCGCTAGATATGAGCCCAGTACAGAGAGCAACTCAGCACTCTGCAGTCCGGTAACCTAGAAAAATCATTCCATTAGCCTTGATTCTGTTTGCTTTGCAATACAATATCACTCCACAAGACAAAGACAACCCTAATGGACTTGATGCTTACAGTTTAATAAGGATATTGATTTTTGCTTGGATATGTTTATTTATACAACTGGATTTAAATAGACAAGGCCGATGTCAAGCTTTACATTAAGTGGGAGATTAGATGCCAGAGGCTTTGCATTAACCCCAGCTGAAATAATAATCGGATACACTAATATTCCTAAGCTCTGGTTCAATAGTTGTATAGGCAACTTCTTCATCGTACATGAGAAGGCTGAAGATGAGGAAGATTGTGGGGCTCTTTAACCCCCCTCTGCTTTGATCACCCATATCACCATAAAAGAAATGTGGTACCGGTAGTAAAAGCAGATAACATTACATCACTACCTCCGTCTTCAGATACGGTGGGAATGTGAAGGCTAAAGTCGAGTACACACAGCTCGATACATGGCATTTCGAGGAAGCTCCAGCCAAGTGCAATGACGTCATCGCGCAAGGCTGGAGCTGCCCCCATATCATGTCCCAGCACTCCTGCAGCTGGCAGCCCATCCATTACATTGGATGAAGACCTGCGGTCCCCATTTAGGTAATGCATTTTGACCAAGGTTTTCCAACATGTTTGACTCTGCCTCTTTGACTCGGAAACCGGAATAATCAGCAGGTTCACTGATGTAGAAAATCGACTTAGGCGTGCTGGTGACTTATAGATAACCCTGAGTGTAGCTTGAATGTAGTGTATAGTGATGAGCAGCATAGGCAATATTCGAATTCGTGATATTTCGCGAATAATTCTACTAATATTTGATTCTATATTCGGAAATTCGAATATTCGCGGTAATACCATGTTTTGCGAAAATCATATTCGCAATTGCGAAAATCCTATTCGCATCGCGAAAATCTTTAAAATGAATGGTCACATGCTATGTTTATTTTTGCAATGCGAATATTATTTTCGCAATACATGGCCATATTGCGAATATTCCGAATTGCGAATATTCGCCGAGATATTCGAGATATTGGCGAAATCTCGAATTGCCGATATTCGCGAAAAATATTCACCATTCGAATATTCGAGCTCAACACTAGTAGTGTAGTGTGAGTTATATCTAAGAGCAAAATTTCCCCGAGATACACTCGGGGTAACCATTAACATATAGAACAACTGTTGTCTTGAATGGGTTGACAATGTTACCCTTCTTAATTGACATCAATGATGCAGTCCCATTGACAACCAAAGTAGGGAGGACTTTTTTCCCGCTGACAACCAAAGTAAGGGCCAGATTTGGGTTGGGAAGGGATGCAAGACTCAAATAGGGATGAATAAAGAGAAGCCTTACAATGAGAGGTAATAAACTATAACTTGATCTTTATGATTGGTACTGATAGATTATTAATAACGTAACAGGTGTTTCATCTCTCATTGGCCAGAATTGGTGAAAGTAATGCTTGTTATGACAATGGACAACCCAGAACTGGGGATACCCTAGTCAGAAGGTTGCTTGACTGGGTAAGTTGTGGGGACGTAAGAGTTAAAGCTGGGGAGGTTGCTATCTCAGACAGATGGGGGCAGGCAGGCGACATTTTGAAACAGGGAAAGATAGGGTGGTCCCTTTCCTCTTTGGATCAATGAGCGCAAGCCAACCTCCCTCTCCAATGAGAGTTGACTTCACTTCTATAGCGTTGCCCAGGGTAACTCACAGGAGCTACCAGGTCCTTTTCGGGTTGTTAGGATGCCTATGTTCAGATCACTGTCATGCATGCTGTCACACAGAAAGTGAATATCCACATTGGTTAGAGGTTAACTTTTTACTAAGGGAGTATATACAGCCTTGAATTATCATCACCCACACGGCAGGGAGGGGGTTTAAGCTTAGGGTCTATGTTTCCAACACACGTGTTACCAGCTGCTGTGAGGAGAGGAGGCTGAGGGCTCTTACCTAGGTTCAGTAGGAGGAGGAACTTGCTGATTAAAGCTTCCTTTCACCCTAGTCTGGCACCTCCATTGAAACCCACTTAAAGCTTTATACACACAAATTTACAGCACGTCATGGTCTTTACGGAATACACATACATATACAGAATATATTTCCTTACGCTTCTGTCTGGACACTTCCTGGGATGTCTATGCCTGCCAAAAAATACAGCAATAAGCATGGGCAGCATGATGTCCTTGACATCATCATCACTAACACCGGGGACATGGGTGGATGTCCATGCCAATACCCATATCATCTGAAATAGGTGTCCCAAATCATTGATTGACTCTGAGATATGTGGAGGGGGGCAAAGTTGGCACACTCAGTTAAATAGTTACTCAATAAAAAGTTTGTACTACTGTTGGCACGGAAATCCTGCAGGAATAGGACCACAAGGGGGGTTAAAGAAGACTTTAACCTCCTGAGCGTTTCGCCGAGGTCCAGATTTCTGTACCAAAAGCGTTACGCTGTTTATCATTGAAAAAGACGTGTTGTAGGCCTGTAACTGACCAAAATCTGTCCAAAAACAGGTCTAGTAGACATCCTGAATATATAAAGTTTCAAACTCTTAAGTATTTTTAAAAAATCACATTCAATGATCAATTTTAATAGAAAACACAAAAATCTGCTCAAACTCGAAT
>CM070038.1:8809533-8828149 GCA_036250615.1 Ptychadena robeensis | reverse complement strand
GAGGAAGTTCGCGTTCGCCGTTCGCGAACGGCAAAATCCGGGTTCGCGCCATCACTATGGAAGGGCAAGCGCAGTGCCACCAGCAGGCGGTGACCGGAACAGCCGGGGTCCTTACAGATTGTCAATACAAAGTGTCCCATAAGAAATAATCAAAATGCCTATAACGTCTTGTGAACTTCCCAAAGCCCCCCTTACCTCACCTTTTCATAATAATAAAGTGTTGTGTAATGTTTGTAATTTACCAGAAACTCCAATCATTTTCCTGGTGTTCTCACCAAAAATATAAAATGTGCCGAGCCATCCAGAAACACAAATGTGTAGTCACCATTCAAGGTGACATGTTTGTCTTTCAGATAGATGATGGCTGGATTCAGGTTTTTTTTTCTCAATGAGAGAGTCGGCCCAGAAAAATGTGTGGGTAGAACCCAACAAGTAATGGGAAAGGGAAAAGGCAAAGATGTTGGGTTAGACACAAGGAACAGTGAGGAGCAGTATGAGATAATATACTAATAGAGACTGAGTCAGCATAAGTGAACTCAGTGTAATGGGAAGTAGTGATGAGCGGCATAGGCAATATACCAATTTGCAATATTTCATAAATAATTCTAGCACAAATCAAGCCTTCTTAAAACAGAAGGTATTTACACGGCCCAATCCAGCACAAATCCCAAAACTTTAGGTGGAAGCCTTCGTTTTGGAACAGCATGGGCGGATAAATAATTCTACTAATATTCAATTTGATTATATTTGCCTCGCAATAACCTTCAAAATGAATGGTCACATGTGCTATTTATTTTCGCATCGTGAATCCATGGCCATAAGCATCCCAATGCTTCCCAATATATTCACCAAATAAATTCGCAATTTTAATATTGGAGCTCCACACTATTGGGAATTGTCACAATCCTGCGGGACTCTGGAGGCGCAACTTGATTATATTTGCCTCGCAATAACCTTCAAAATGAATGGTCACATGTGCTATTTATTTTCGCATCGTGAATCCATGGCCATAAGCATCCCAATGCTTCCCAATATATTCGCCAAATATATTCGCAATTTGAATATTGGAGCTCCACACTATTGGGAATTGTCACCATCCTGCGGGACTCTGGAGGCGCAACTTTCTACAGTGGCAAGGGCACTTTAGACAGTTGTCCCAAATGCCCTTACAGCTGTTTGGGCACGACATCACATAGTGGGAGGGTTGATCTCTGAAAAATTGCCCCTCCTGCTGTCAGAAAAATATTTTCAATCATGGATTGCTGCAGTTCGATACTGTGGAGTGACCTATGAGGTGGTAGGTCCGCTGTACATGTTGACGCAATCAAACTGTTATTATCACTCTAACAAGTATTGTATCAGCAGAAGCAAAAATCTTTATTGATTGATTATCTTTTTGTTAGTTGACTAAACCAGTGGTTCCCAAACTTTCCTTGCAGGGCCCCCCTTTTCTATTTAGGATCATTATCGAGCCCCCCTCCCTATTCAAACACAGGTTAAGAATGAGGGCCCGCGCGCGCCCCCCTGGCCCGCGCCCCCTTTGCGCCCCCAAGGAACCACTGAACTAAACCATTTTATTCTGAATTTATTTTAACAATGTTTACTAATAAAAATATATTTATATACAATTGGATGGAAGGTTCCACTCTTTAAATTATTGCTTTGGGATGGGAACCCTAACAAAGGATGGGAACCCTAACAAAGACAGCCATATGGGAATGGGAACCCTAACAAAGACAGACTTATTGATAAATCTTATATCATTTCTATTGTGTGAAAAATGGAAACAATGAAACAGGTCATCAGAATATATGCGGCACTCACCCTATCTGTCCAATCCTGACTCAGCTGTAGTTATGAAGTGGATTTCTCTTCACCTTAATAAACCTTGAATATTGATATATATATATATTATTATCCTTGCTATAGGATAACCTCTGTTTTACCTGTAGCTATTTGCAATAGGCCAAAAGTCATTGTTTTTTCCTGGAATCCTTTTCATTGCATACGACTTCGGTTCAGCTCATTGTTGTAGCATATGGAACAGCTTATTTACAACCTTGAAGAAGAATTACTATCTTAAGCCAGCCATACACAGTCGGATTCCATGGCCGCTCGATCACCTATCCGATCGATTCCGGCGATTCTGGCGGGAATCGCAGGTGTGATCGATCGGCCAATTAAGAGAATCCGATCGCTGCATACCACCTTGTCCAACGGATTCCGGGACGATTACGTGTCCGATTGTCCACCTCACAAATGGCAACTCCCCCTGATGTGTGCAGAATCGGATCAAAAAGACCAACATGTTGGTTCTCTGTCCGATCCGATTCTGGGCCCCCGAACGATCGGACGTGATCGGACGGACAAGGTGGGCTGCACGCGATTCCGGCACGATCGATTCGCGTGCACGCGCCCGGAATCGATCGTGCCGGAATCCGGTCGGAATCCGACCCGTGTATGGGGGCCTATAATCTCATTATGAATAAGAAGCAAGCCTTGAACATCTACCTAGAAGGTTGAAGAGCAAACCTTAAAATTGGCATATATCTGTGAGATAAAATAGAAGCCTGTGTATATATGATAATAAAAGTCAGAACCATCTCATTATTTTGGAAAACAGATTCCTAATGCAGAAAAAAAAATGCAAACTGATTACCATGTATTCAGTTTGCATTACCGACCCACTCTACCCCCGATTAAACATTCCCGGTGTCATCACTCATAAGAGAAGTGGACCTAGGAAGCCTATGCCTTCTATACAGGCATATGGAGAGGGCACCAGCCACCATCAGAAAGGTAGGTCCAATAGAGATGGTTGAATTTTTCGACTTGCAAACTTTGTGAGCTAATTGCAAAGCCCCTGAAAATGGCATGATCACCACACTTGCTGGAGATGTAGAGAAGGGTTAGAGGAACATTTGGAAAAAAAAAGTTTTGCTCTAGCACATGCAGTTTTTGCATAAATTAAGTTCAAAGTTAAAGTCGAAATTCCGATTTTCGAATTTTTTACTTGATTTTGAACTTAATTTGTGAAAAAACTGTTTGTGTTAGAGACTTACTTTCTTTTTTGCTGTATACCCCCAATCCTTCTCTACATCTCCAGCAAGTTTGGTGATGATACCATGCTCAGGGGCTTTGCAATTAAGTCGAAACCGGCGAAATGGTCGAATTTTTTAAAAAAAATTCGACCATCTCTAAGGTCCAATAACGAGCCTGGAGGACAGCAACACAAAAGGACCACATGGGCATGGCTGGAGATGGTAAGCTACCCCCAGTGTGGCTAGGGGTTACCACTATTGGTAATGAAAATCTTGGTAATACCGCTAGGGAGGTTAAGGGTTATATCTATAGATACTTAATGAACCCCAAACAACGTCTGGACTATGGTTGAAGAAATTATCAGAGGAACGTTTTTATGTTGCACTCCTTGGAGTAGAAGGGGCACATAAAAAACCCAACTAATAATAATCTTTTCAAGTATATGTCAAATCTTGCTCACAGCTCAAAGTCAAGTTAACATTTATGAGATATATTTATGCAAAAACAATCATACCTGTCAATCCTCCTGTTTTGGTTGGGAAAGCCATGTTGTTTATGTGTCTCTTCTGGCCAAATCCCGATTCCAATAAATCCAGATATTTCCTGGGATTTTGAAATCAGGGGTAACTTAAGATGGAGGGGTCGTTACTCTTCCTCCTAAGTTCCCATCCCGCACATTATCTGCACAAGAGGGGTGGAAACTTATGAGGCAGAGTAATGGCCTATCCCTCCTAAGTTAGCCAGCTAGTAAAAAGGAGGGAGAGGATGCTAAACCTCCCCATGCCGGAATTGACTTTCATGACGTCACTTCCTGTATTTGGAAATGCTCTTGGCATTGCTACATACGGGAAGTGATGTCCATGGTGCCACTTTATGCAATTTCTTTCCTTATTAACCTACTTGGCTGTATGCACCAACCAAGTTAGGGTAGAGTTTGTTTACTCTGCTGTGATTGGGCACACTCGCCTATGCTTGGTGAGCCCACACCCGACGGCAAAAAAGGGGGGGGGGGCGTACCATAGACTTCCATGTTAATGGAGGGAGTAGCTTTCTGGCCCTCATTGCCGGCGCCATCGATGACGTCGGCTATGTGTAGAGGGTAGGAGGTAGGGCGAGGAAAACCAACAGATAACTGTGTTTAAACGGCACGATACAGGCATACCGCTAAGGAGTATAAATAAGGGACAATTTTACAGGTATAAACAATACAATTTTTGTAATGTACCCACAACACTTCTCTCTCATCAATTGTGGTGATGATACTTTATTTAGGGGTTTTGTCATTAGCTCTGCAAGTTGATATTTTGTGGCCATTAAATTTTGCGTCCATAATTACCGTATTTTTCTATAAGACGCACCCAGTTTTTAGGGCAGGAAAATCAGAAAAAATATATTTAATAGGTTTTCACATCAATTGGGTTATTGCAATTATTTTAATGAATGCAATGTTCAATTCAGCCAGCAGGTGTCACAAGCAGCAGTACACTCTCAGCACAACGTCATTCTCCACACTGATCGGGAGGAGGGGGGCCGGGCTGCACAGTCTACTACTGTCCTCTGCTCTCCTCTCTGGCTGGCTGTTACTGTGTCCGTGGTAGCTTCAGAGTGATTGCAGTTTCCACTGAGGGGGAGAGGCATAGATGGCAGTTCATCTATGCCTCTCTTCATTGCTTATGCCAGCAGGGCTCTGAGCTCTGCTGGCATAGGCAATTATATAGTACAGATGGGAGAGCCAGACACCGGCTGACATCTCTCAACTGACAGCTCCTACAGCTCCCTGGCTAATCTCTGTGCCGGGAGAGCCAGACACCGGCTGACATCTCTCAACTGACAGCTCCTCCAGCTCCCTGTCTAATCTCTGTGCCGGGAGAGCTGGCAGGAAGCCAAGGCGCAACCACCCACAGCCGAGTGGGTGCGCGCATTCGGACCATAAGAGGAAGGCACTTTTTCCCCCCAATTTTGGGGGTGAAAACTGCGTCTTATGGACAGAAAAATATGGTTCTTTATACTTGATGCTCTCTCACTTTGTTTCCAAAAACTATTCCGCCAGTTCTCTAAACTATGATTTAAGACGTACCTGTCAACTATCCTGTTTTGTCCAGAAAGTCAAGTTTTTTATGTATTTTTTCCCGGCCAATTTTACAAAATACTAGATTTTTCCTGGATTTTGAAATCAGGGTAATTTAGGAGGGAGGGGCGTTACTCTACCTCCTAAGTTCCCACCCCTCTTGTGCTGATAATGTGCAGGGTGGGACATTAGCAAGGAGAGTAACGCCCTCTCCCTCCTAAATCAGCTAACAAGTAAATGTAAGGAAGCCCTCCTGAACCCGGAAGTGACACCAAGGATAGCATTTGAAATGCGGAAGAACAACGATCCAAATACCAGAAGTGACATCACTTCCTGTATTTGTCCCTTATCCTGGCACAATAATGATACACAGGTATGATTTAGGATTTTTCAAAAAGTAAAAGAAATGTACATAATATCACAATAGTTTAGTTGCTACACGTAAACACACAACAACTTTTCCAAACACTGAAATAGTTACAGCTTGGAGCCTACGGATTATACGGTACAGCGGGTGCTCCACGCTGCGTTCTCAAGTCATTAACCCCCGCTTTTCATTCTCTTTATTAACTCGGAACAGAAAAAGGTAATTAACTTAATTACTGTAAAACACCCCTTTAATTTACAGCTATCAAAGAAGAATGGGAGAGAGGATGATTGGTGGAGGAGAGAAGACAAGGGAAGAGGGAGAGGGGAGGAGGGGGGGTTGTTTATGAGTTGCAGATATAAAAAGCCAGGTTATTGAAAAGGGTTACAGGTCATGTGCTGCTGAGTCGCAGTAAAGGGATATAAAGAAAATGGCTCATTTTGAGGTTGCTTCACCAAAACAAGAGACTTTGTTTACGGCCGGGAACAATTTAATTGAGAGCGATAGGATGAATTATTTTAATTACCAACGTCCCCTTTTGCGGGGTGTCCTTCAAGAACAATGGCTTTTCACATTATAAGAACCTCAATTTATGTAATGAACGGATAAACACAGAAAAGACACAGCACAGCAAAGACAATAGACACTGCTATGATACCCAGTGACCCCAGAATCGGTATCTTATTTTTAAATCACCTGGCTATTTCCTTTAATAGTCTCAAGTGAGTATAAATCTCATATCCTCATCACCACCTCTGCATTTTGTTTGGTTTGCCATTTGTCATCCGGCAACTCATCAAAAAAAAAAAAGAGCGTCCACTCGAAACCCGTCCCATTGTTCCTATTGAGCCCCCCAGCATCTGTAAACAGGAAGTGATCTCATCCCCAACCAGGAAGTGAGGTCATCCTGGAAAACACATGGCCCTGAGAGATCCACACTTGTAAACCTCTCTCAATATGAGTATCGTGCCTGTTGTTTTGTCTCATTTTGTTTTATCTTATCCTATTCCACATGGTTTAACCATTTCTTGTACTAGGTTGTGCGCCTCTGTCCTTGTTCTTATTCCTCATAAGAAGCATGCCTAGGCATTGTAGGGAGGTCATACAGGCACGTGGAGGCCACACACACTACTGAGCCTCATTGTGACTTGTTTAAGGACATCAAACTTGGATCAGCCTGGAGTGGTTTTTTTTTACTTTAATTGTGAGTGTGACCACAAATACAGACCTCTATGGGGGGATACATTTGATTTAGCTTGATTATTTGTGTGTGAGTTTGTTGTCAGCACATTCAGCTATGTAAAGAACAAAGTATTTTATTCATTTCATGGATGAGATCTGGTGACTGGAGGCCATGTGAGTACAGTGACCTCATTGTCATGTTCTGAGATGATTGGAGCTTTATGACATGGTGCTGGAAGTCGCCATCAGAAGATGAGTACACTGTGGTCAAAGGGATGGACATGGTCAACAACAATACTCAGGTAGGCTGTGGCATTGCAACGATGATTAATTACTACTAATTACTACTAATTACTACTACTCAAATAACTACGAGTAGTTATTTGAGTTCCTGTTGCCTTTCTATCAGCTCGAACTCTGGCCATTCTCCTCTGACCTCTGGCATCAACAAGGCATTGGCGCCCACAGAACTGCCGCTCACTGGATGTTTTCCCCTTTTCGGACCATTCTCTAGAGATGGTTGTGTGTGACAATCCCAGAAGATCAGCAGTTTCTGAAATACTCAGACACGCTAGTCTGGCACCAACAACCACGCCACGTTCAAAGTCACTTCAATCACCTTTCTTCCCCATTCGGAAGCTTGGTTTGAACTGCAGCGGTACGTTTTGACCATGTCAACATGCCTGAATGCATTGACCTGCCACCATGTGATTGGCTGATCTGTAATTTGTGTCAATGAGCAGTTGGACAGGTGTGCATAATAAAGTGGCCGGTGAGTGTATATACACCATGTCATTTGTTTATACATCAGTATACATGCACTTTGATTCATCAATAGTGTTGAGCTTGAATATTCGAATTGCGAATATATGTAATGATTATCGTCTATTGGACAATTCGCAAAGTTTGTAAATATGGCGTTAGATATTCGCAATTTCAAATATAAGAGATATTCTGCATTGGGAAGCTTATGGTCATGCATTGCGATGATGTATTTGCAATGCGAAAATAAATACCACATGTGACCATTCATTTTGAAAGGAATCACAATTATAATTGTGAATGTATTTTCACAATGCATGGCCATGCACTCAAACTGCGAATATCCAGCAATATTGATATTCACGGAATGTCGCAAATTTTAATATTGCCTATGCTGCTCATCACTATCCATCAACAGTCCCACACTTGGGATAAGGAACTTAAATTTTGCAATCAAATGATGAACAGTGTTGAGCGGCATATAGTATATTCAAGTTTTCGTAATTTCGAGAATAGGAACATAGGAACATTCAAAATTCGATTTGAGGTATCATAATCTCATGGCAGGATCCTGATCAGCACTGGACAGCTCCCTGGAAAACTCCCACCTCTGCTACATAACATGCAACATGACCTGATAAGAACCCTTCATGTAGGGAAGAAGACATTGACGCATTTACATAACCGTAGCCGGCAGATGTATAAACTCTGGTTCCCTCTGTACCGACTATTACATCTGACAATGCCTACGTTTAATTCACAATATGAAGGATTTTTTTCTATCTAATACAAATGTTTCTTTTTTTTAGGCATTCTATAGAAAATAACTTGAGCTTGAAAGCTTGAGATAAAAGCTTAAGCTTTGGAAATTTTCTGTAAATGACTGCTATATGCACGTTGTAGACCAACAATGGTCCACTTCTGCCAACCACAGAGACTTCAGGTACCCATACATGTTTAGATTTCCGTTCGTTTTGCTGGTCGATCACAGTGCGGTGACGTCACCACACCGGCAAAACAATTAGAAGTGCCAAGGGATAAAACAAAGAAAATCTGAAGGTCTGGGGAATTAGAGAGTAAATATAACAGGAACCGGGGAGCGAATATAGAAGACCTCAATATTTTTCTTCCAGACTTAATGCAGCACTCTTTGATTGAGGACTCTGTTGATTCTTCTGCCGTTCAGGACAGTTTTCATCTGGAATGGAGACATTTCTCCTCTTTAGAATCTGCTCATCTTTCTTGGCCTTTCTTCGGTCCATATTGACCTTGTAACAGAACCACTCTGTCCACCTGGAGAGATGTGTTATGTACAGACTGCCTCCGGCCTAATCCTCTCTCAGACGGTGGGGCATTGTGTGGACTGTGTGAAAGAGTTTACAAACAATGGGGTGTTACAGTTTTGTTGATTGTGTTACAGACTGAATGTCTGAGCTAGTTATCTCCGATGCCGGGGAGACCTGGTGGGAGTGGGCCTAGTGGTCTGTGTATTGTCGCCCACAGTTCTCCATCAGGTCCCCAGGGGAGGTCCTCCGGCATGGGAAATGTGTATATAAGGTTGAGAATTCTATCAATAAAGCAGTTCTACTTCTTACCCTCAACTTGAAGCCTCATCTCATGTTGTAGGGAAAGGCTATGATACCACTAGCTCTTGTAAGATCTGCTCAGAAGCTTGGAGGTCACGGGAGAAGGACTTCGCTGGTGGTTGATACCGCTACAGACCTCTACTCTGCTTCGCCTCAGTTCTGCTGTCTTTGCCTTTATTCTTAATTTTTTCTCATGATGTAGTAAACTTCTTTGCAATCTCCGACCTGGGAATCGTCTGCAGCAAGTCCATCAGTTTGGTGAAATGTGTCAGGGAGGAGGAGGAGACCCCAGAGGAGTGGGTGTGTTCCTATATATGTTAACGTAGGAATAAAGGATTTTGGAAAATCCGTAGGTCAGAAGCTGGAGAATTAGAGAGTAAATATAACAGGAACCTGGGAGCGAAGACATAGAAGACCTCAATATTTTACTTCCAGACTTAATGCAGGACTCTCTGGTTGAGGACTCTTCTGCCATTCAGGGTTCAGTTTTTATCTGGAATGGAGACATTTCTTCTCTTTAGAATCTGCTTACCTTTCTTGGCCTTTCTTGGGTCCATATTGACCTCTACTCTGCTTCGCCTCAGTTTCTGCTGTCTTTGCCTTTATTCTTAATTTTTTCTCATGATGTAGTAAACTTCTTTGCAATCTGCGACCTGGGAATCGTCTGCAGCAAGTCCATCACCTCTGGTGAACACCAAGCTAAGGAGACACCGCGCCTCAGATTGCACCTATGCCAACTGTGCATTTATTCCAGTGGGTCCACTCCCTCATATCATCAGTGTCATATCTCTTCCCTGACGCATTTCACCCAGAGGAGTCGGTGTGTTCCTGTATGTGTTAATGTATGAATAAAGAATTTTATCCCGTGTGTGTGTTTAGCCTCTTTACCCAGGGGTGCACGTGAGTGAGCTCCTTAGATGAGTAGCAGAAGATGGTGTTTAGTACTCAACCTATATATATGTGGTCTTCCTCACTGTCTTCCTCACTGTCCTTTGCTTCAGCTTCCTACATGGTATATTCTGCTGCAGATGGACCTCCCTGTTCTTGATTGATCCTCCGATTAGCTGTCACCATCCACAGGTCACCAGCTGGCTTTGGGTCAAATGTAACTCTTAAAATACAACAACGTTTGAGCCCTCAGATCTCATACCTCAGTAGTGTGACCCTGAAACGTTCTGACTTAGTAACTAACCCCTAAGACTACCTGCAGTCTGAATTTCGTCATATCCCAGCGGTCACACAGTGCTTTTCTCTTGTCAGATTTTACCCTTACATATGCCTACTCTGGCTTTCACCCCCCAGATCTCCAACACCCTTAGAAGTCCAATCTTTTTTTTGGATTAGTAATTTACATTCCAAGTGTCACCCTCCTTACTGCAACCTTTCATAGTTATTCATGTTTCCCTGCGGTTATCCAAGTGACATAAATTGTATACATGTAACATTTAGCTGCGGCCGCCCAGACACGGAGCGCCTCCAAGTTGTTAGTACGCATATGAGCTGTGTAACAATAATGCAGGTATGATAGATACATAGTTTTTTTGCCCCTTTTCAGTACCAGAGTACCACTTATGTGCACCCCTGTCTATACCCTTGTGTAGCCTATATACAGTATATACATATGACCAACCTTGATAGATCCAGAAATTTACATTCTTCTTCTTTGAATTATGATGATCCATTGTAATTATTTAATATTAAATGGATCTGTTATTAATGAATTTGAATGATGTATATATATATACTGTATATAGACAAAGAACATTTGATTTTGGACACTTCTCACTCGGTGGTAGTTCAGACGTTTACGGAATATCAGGAAATAATAACATTTAACAAATTTATCTAATAACCAGATCTCCCATTGTCAAACGCTGCTTTATCGAGATTTCTCTCTACACTTTAAGATTTGTAAAGTTTATTGTTGAAGTTTGCTTTTGTTCGTCATCTTGGTTAGGAGAGACAATGCGGAAAAAAATTCCCATGAAACAAACGCAATCTTCTTTGACAAATGCGTTGCATTTCAGCTGCAGTCGTTCTCATCAAATTACGCAGTCTGGAGAATTGGGGTCTATTAGTCAAAGGCTTCCGAAAGAACAAAGATCCCTCCAGATAGAGTATTAGCTGTAATAATTATGAAGACGTGGGGAAGGTTTCTGATAAATGCAGAGGAGTGTCATGATCTTTCACGGTCGGTTTTAGACTTCAGACGTTAGAGCGCTGCCCCGTGACAAACGACTCGCACTTTAAACGTGTTACCTTTGTTTACAAGACGGTGTCCAGCTCCGCAGTGCAGAGACTTTGATGAATGACTGTTTTACTGATAATTCTGTTACATCAGCGTTTATTTTTCATTATCACCCCGACAATATCTATAGAGTTATATCTTTATTTCCAGTGTTTTCATTAGGTTTAGTAGTTAAAAATGATGAGGGTTTATATTAGCATCGGCCTTGGAGGTTTCTTCTTATGGCAAAATAGAGGCCACAATGAACTGGGGCATCTCTGGTTTATAAATCATTATATGCGTAAACAAGTATCCTACGTTTTGAAGTAGCACCGTGGCGAGTTGGACATGCACACACAGACGCATTAGGGAGACTTCACGTCAATGTCAATACTAGAGATGGTCGAATTTTTCGACTTGCTAACTTTGAGCTTATTGCAAAGCCCCTGAAAATGGTATTATCACCAAAATAGCTGGAGATGTAGAGAAGGGTTGGGGGAACATTTTGAGAAAAAAAGTTCTGCTCTAGCACATGTAGTTTTTGCATAAATTAAGTTCAAAGGTAAAGTTGAAATTCCGATTTTTGACATTTTTACCTGAATTTGAACTTAATTTGTGCAAAAACTATTTGTGTTAGAGACATACTTTTTATTTGTGGTATACCCCCAACCCTTATCTACATCTCCAGCAAGTTCGGTGATGATACCATGTTCAGGGGCTTTGCAATTAACTCAATCATCGAAATGGTTGAATTCTTAAAAAAATTCGACCATCTCTAGTCAATACAAACATATAAGGAAGTATAGGTGCATTAACACGTCCCTTGAATGAGCATTGAACAACGCGTCCATTGGTTTTTTAGTGGCTTATTTGGCACTTCTTCTCCATAGCACTCAATGGTCGAATTAAAACTGTTTAAAAAAAAATAACCAAACGGAGACATGGTCTAAGTAGCTCTGGTGGTTCTTTTGGTACTTCTGGTATTTGGGACACGGAAGTCAGACTCCCCGACTGTACTTCCGCATTCCAAACACTGGATGTGACACATTGCAACATAAATTTAATGGTTTGTGACATTAGAAAGGTTATGACCAACTTATGGAGAGACACATTTTACAAGCTGGCACTGAACAACTTACCCATGAGCAGTAGAGATGCTCGAAATATTCGACTTGCTAACTTTCAGAGCTGATTGCAAAGCCCCTGAACATGGTATCATCACCAAACTTGCTGGAGATATAGAGAAGGGTTGGGGGAACATTTGACAGAAAAAAGTTATGTCTCTAACACAAACTTTATTAATTTTTGAAAAAATTAAGTTCAAAATTAAAGTTTCGACATTTTGACTTGACTTTGAACTTAATTTGTGCAAAAATGTGTGCATCTCCTGCAAGTTTGGTGATGTTCAGGGGCTTTGCAATTAACTAAAAATCGTTGAATATCTGAAAAATTATTTGATCTCTAATGAGCAGCTATTTACATATGATAGTAGATATGAGTCAGAAAATGTATTTATTGAATTGCAGAATGTTAATGTAAATACACAACTCATGCTATCTAATTGTAAAATGTGTCTCTCCTAGTGATGAGCGACATAGGCAATATGCAAATTTGCGATATTTCATAAACAATTCTACTTCTTCGATTCGACATTCACGAATATTCTCAACTCAAGTGTATGGCCATGCTTTGCAAAAATATATTCAAAATATACTTTCAAAATGAATGGTCACATGTGGTATTTCTTTTCACATTGCGAATATAAAATCTCAATGCATGACCATAAGCTTCCCAATGTATAATATCGCAAATATTCGCAGTTGGTAATATCCGCCGCTATATTCGCAAAATTTGCTAATTCTCCAATAGACAATTTCCATAGAATATATTCTCAATTCGAATATTTAAGCTCAACACTACTCTCTCCATGGTCAGTGTGTTCAGAGTATGGGTACTGCTAGTTCTAATGCAAATCATTTCTTGGCAGTGGCTTTTTGACTTGGCTGGAGGGAATGGAGAACATTTCTGCCTTTTGGGATGCAGAGCTATTGCTCCCAGGATGATTGGGACACAATTTGTTTTAATTCCATATTTGGACCATAAGACGCGGGGACACTTTCTCATTGATTTTAATGGTCAAAAAGTGCGTCTTATAGTCTGAAAAATACAATACCCCATTACTCATTTTATGTACATACCGTATATATATATATATATATATATATATATATATATATTTATTTATTTATATATATATATATATATATATATATATATATATTTTATGTTCAGTATTTATATGCTTTATGTTAACATTACATTTTTCTATTTTGTTTGCTGCTATATCGCATTTTCCATTCCCATATCTAAAACCATTTATTTTCTTAAGGTTAAGCCCCCATGATTCTGCCCAGTGGGTACGTGCTTTCCATGATAATAACTTTATGTTTTTGCATTAGTCGTATAAAGAAACATTTTAAGTAAACCTGTTCTTTTTTTTCTGTTTATACTTATAGGCATTTGTATGTGATTTAAGCTGCTCTGTCCCTTGGAGACGATCACATTTAGACTTCATTAACTCCAATTTGCTCACTACAGGCTAATTAAACTCTGATATGCTACAGTAAGAATAGCAGAAATAATACAATTATGTGGCTTTCGAGCTTTTTTTTTTTTTAAGCCATTTAAATCATATTATTCAGTACATGATTGATATTATACTGACCCATATATTTTATGCGTGAATATATGTAATGTGACATTTTGTAAAAAAAAATCTAATTTAAGAAGGGAGCCACTTCAAACGGATTTAAATGAAAAAAAACCATTAATAAATAAACAAATACTGTATTTTTTGGACCATAAGACGCACTTATTCACCCCTAAAATTGAGGAGAAAAAGTGCCTGCGTCTTATGGTCCAAATGTGCGACCACCCGTGGCCATCCGGCCACCGGTGATCGCAACTTGGCTCCCCGACAGCTCTCCCGGCAAATAGATCAGCTGTATGCAGAGAGAGAGGAGATCAGCTGTGTGATCTCCATGATGGAGATCACACAGCTGATGGGCTATGTCAGCTGTGTAATCTCCATCTGCCAGGAGAGCTGTGGGGAGCTGAACTATATTGGCTATATTTGCAGAGCCCCACAATTACACGCAGCAGAGAAGGGACAGGGAGACCAGAGTGCAGATTCCCCCGTGCTCCTCCTCCCTTCCCTCTCTGAGCTCTGTGTGAGGAAGAAAAGACTCTGAGGTCTGCTCTCTAGTGACACCACTTAAGTGGCTGAATAGGGGTACTGCATGACATTTTTCACATTCATTTAAAAAAATGTAATATTTTTTTTCTGATTTCCTGCTCTAAAAACTGGGTGCGTCTTATGGTCAGGTGCATCTTATACGGTACTTACCTTTCCTGGCTGCTCTCTCCTGCACCGCCATGCCTGGAGTGTCTGGTCCTCCAAGTTTAAAGACGGAGTAGCAAGACTCTTCTGATCTCGCTCCATCCACCAATGCACATCTAACTTGGGTAACAATCACCTGATTCAGATGCTGCTGAGGCATGGGGACATGGGAAAGGAGACATCGGGGGTGATGTCTAATTTCCTATGTTCCTTGGCACCGCCGCCGTGCAGGTAAGGGCATGTTTCCACTTATGCGCTTGCCCACAGTTTGAATCGCAGGCAAACGCATTCAAAGCAATTCAAACCACAGGCACAGACCTATAGACAGGAAGTAGGGGGGTGTGGCAAGATGTCCTGCCACTTCCTGCCTATTCCATTATTATTGGTCCTTTTACCTGGCTACTGAATCAAGAAAAGTTTATTTACTCCCTGTTAGATTATTAACAAGCTTGTAAAATTCTTGCATGGGAGGTCAGATTCTAGAGCCCTCTCCCTACGCTCAGTGTGGGAAGAGTGTTAGGAGTGTAGGTAGCAGAAGAAAGAAATCAATTAATATATGAAATGGAAAAGCAAAGAGCAGGAATGGACAGGTATTTGCAGTCCAGGAATGGAAAACAAAGTAAAGTTTGAAGAAAACTCGATTTTTCCATGCTTGCAACGCTTTTTAAAGAACAAACATGGGCAAATATGTGGATGCAAGACAGATGTATAAACCTTTCATGGGCTTTGAATTTGTGGAGGGTGTTATTTGTTTCAATCCCCCCCCCCTCTGTTTAAATTCCGCACCCCTTCTACCCCATGCTACATCATTCCCTGGGGAGCTTGTTTCCAGTGCCCTTTTTCCCCAGTTTGCAGTACAGCATCCTCTATATCACACTGTCTATGGCCACACCAGTCCCTGGGCAGCATGGTATTTGCAGGTCCCTTCGGCACTGGTGACCATTCATAAACAATTTCCAAATGTCAATGCTTGCAAATGAACAATAACTGGGGCTTTTGTGGACAGCTGATTCACTACTCCTACATGAGAAAATAGTATAGAAACTTGAGGGAAAGATGTTGCATACGAAGTAATAGTTGAACCAGTCTCTACAGTCTTTGCCCAGTCTAAGTTGTGTGTTTCTTGCCCACAGTTCTCTGTATAAAGCCTCTATAGTGATGACAGTTCCTCCGCCCTAGAATTGGTGAAAGGGGTCTAGCACACTGCCATGCTGCTCCTTTTTCTTTATCCAACAGACAAGCCTTTCTACCTCCCACAGACATGGAACCCTCTCAGACCTACTTTGAAGAACTAGAATTTCTCTTGCTGTACTAATTATAGCCCCCCCCCCCAGGCTGGGACACAACTTTTGGGATGGTTAACTCTTTATGAGACAGCTCAAACAGTAAAAACATGACCATTAAACAAATAGGGATGACTATCCTTTCAAGGTAACCCATTTCTCCCCAACACTACCAACTCTCTACACCATGATATTCACTACAGTTCTGCACTCAAGGCTGATATAAAATGAACAAAACAATGCTGCAGAATAAATAAATGGACCTGGCATCAGCATCTTGCAGTCACTGTGTTACCATCCAACCGTTCAGTAATTACCTTTGCTTTTGCTTTCAGGGCCATGAAGCCATTCAGAAAATATAACTTCTCTGAGCCAGTGTGTTTACTAAAGTGCAACTTTAACCCACAATGGAAAACTTTGCAGTCAGGTTTGCTTTTTAATGCAGAAAAGGTATGCCACGTCTCTTCAACTACAAAGTATACTTAACACCAGTTCACCATATCCTTCACTATGTATACTGTGCAGTACATGCCCGCCTGTCCTTGCAGGACCTGGAGTTCTTTAATCAAATATTTTTTCCTCAATAAAGGATTTTTTTTACCAGTTTCTCTCATACTTAAAATTAAAAGTTAGCAAAAGCTTTCTTTACAAGTTACAGTGATTTAAGGATCTGCTGCTAATGCCTTAGTTTCCACAGGGCATCCTCAGGGGGTTTGGTTTGGTGGAACAATGGGGGTCCTGCGCAGTTTTAAGCAGGAGGCTTAATGTTGTAGTAAATCAGCATATGCGTCTTTCAATTTTCACCATCAGCTGGCATGGCATCGTTATTATTAGTCATGTAATACTTTTCATTTGTCAGTCAATCCCTAAATATTAGTTACCCAGATGTGACAGCGTGACAATCTGATATGTTTTTCTAAATAATACCTCTTCAGTAATCTTGGTTTTGGCCAAAAGCAACCTTTAGATGCTGCAGGTGCTTTCCATTCAGCTGAACAACATCCTGCTATGTCTTTCAGTCAACAAAATGCAAAGAAGTTTTACAGGGAATAGTTTTCTGTTAATACAGAGCACAGCAAGAAATACGGACTTGGAGCAGGTGCACGGATAAGTGGATTTGGACTATAAAATACATTTTGAATGAAGCAGAACTCTAAAATTACCCTTAAACTGGCCAAACACAGGTCGATTTAGCATTCAATTCCCAAATGATCAATCGCTGTGTGCGCTCGTATTGATCGTTTAGGGAACGACCGTTCGGTAACCAAACATTATCTACCTGGAGTGATGAAGCGATCCTGCTCCAAGAAGATGTTGATCAATCAGGGATCCAGCAGGTTGGTAAATCCCTGTTCAATGAATAGGGACTGAGGGACCCCATCCAAAGTATCGCCCAGGGATTGCTTGCCAAAATCTATATGCTGAATAATGGACAAACGATCATTCTGCAAATAGATGCGTCATCACGTTACGATAATGGTTGTTTTACTGGCACTCACTGTTTGAAGGAATGGCAATGTTGTCACTCACTGTCAAAAATAAAGGAAATAATGTCACTCACTGTCAGAAGCAAAGGCAGTGTTGTCACTCCTTCTAACAGTGAGTGACAACATTGCCTTTGCTTCTAACAGTGGACTCTGTGGTGGCCAATCCATGTGTGATAATGATGTCTCATGCTCCCTGAACCACTCTTTCACAATGTGAGCCCGGTGAATCCTGGCATTGTCATCTTGGTATATCCCCGTGCCATCAGGAAAGAAACAATCCATTGATGGAATAACCTGGTCATTCAGTATAGTCAGGTAGTCCACTGCCCTCATTCTTGGGGCACGTACTGTGGCTAAACCTAGACCTGACCAACTTCAGCAACCCCAGATCATACTGTAGCATGGCCCCTACAGGCTTGTACCGTAGACACTAGGAATGATGGGTGCATTACTTCATCTGCTTCTCTTTAGTGATGAGCGACTAGGCAATATTCGAATTCGCGTAATTTCGCAAATATCCGCCATAATATTCGATTCCATATTCGTAATCTCGAATATCCCAACTTACGACATGAATTGCGATCTTAAAATCACAATTGCGATCCCATATGCGCAATGCATGCAAGTCAATGGAGCTCGGATATTCGACTGGGAGAATATCCGTCATTTCCGTTTTAAAAAATCGCATTGCGATTATATAATGGCGATCCCATTCAGTGCAATGGATTGCGATGATATATTTGCGATTATAAAATCGCGAAAAATCGCGATCGCGTCGGATATCCAATGATATATTCGCGAATATTCGCCAAATGGCGAAATAGCGATATTCAAGCTAAATATTCGAAAATCGAATATTCGAGCTCAACACTACTTCTCTTTTTACCCTGATGGGCCCATTATTCTGGAACAGGACTTTTTCGGGGGGGGGGGGGGGGGGGGCAGACCATATATTCCCTTCAATCAACCAAAGATAGGAGTCTGGTCTTGTCTGAAACTAGCAAAACAAACCAAGGTGGGGGAAAACCCTGTAATTGGGAACATTTGAGGGAATACATTCTATAAGACAAAAGTCTTGGAAATTCCATGAATTAGTTTTTACCTCCTTGACTGTTTGACAAGTGGAAATGTTTCATTAGCAATGTTTTAAGCCCCCCATACACCATACAATCTTACCATACAGTTTCTGTACAATCAACTTTTGTTCTACCA
>CM070038.1:8764357-8785313 GCA_036250615.1 Ptychadena robeensis | reverse complement strand
TTACAAACTCACAGGGTCACCATCATCGCTTCCTAAAATGAAATGGTTATTTGTGCTATGTGCTGTCCTCTATGGTGTGTACTGTGCATGATAAGTTGGCGTCACGTTAGGACTTTGTAAAGCCAACCAACTGAGGCGGTTTTGACCAGGGTGGCATCATGCCGAGGGGCGGCATCTGAGCATCGAAATCTTTTCCGATGTCTCCCCCATGACGCACTTGACTATCTGCCCGGCTGCATAGGGAGAGAGAAGGTGTAGAGGAGACTCACCCCCTGCTCTCTCTCCCCAGGAGTGGAGATGTTTCAGGGGGAGTGACCAGAGATGTTAAGGGGGGATGACCATGCATTCTCCAATGCATGGTGTGTTTTCTGAATTCAAATGTCAGCTATTTCCGCACAAAACAAAATGTAAATGTTTTGCTTTGATTGTGTCAGATATTTCAAGTCATTACATTGTAGGTGTTCCCTGAACATGGCATCATGGAGATGTAGGAGTCGAGGGGAAGTTAAATAAATGAATATTGCTCTCGCCTGTGGCGGTTTTTAATATGGACAGTAGAGATGGTCGAATTTTTTTTTTAAAATTCGACCATTTCAACGATTTCGACTTGCAAAACCACTGAGCACGGTATCATCACCAAACTTTCTGGAGATGTAGAGAAGGGTTGGGGTACACTCCCAAAAGAAAAGTATGTCTCTAACACAAATAGTTTTTGCACAAATTAAGTTCAAAGTCAAGTCAAAATTTCAAAAATCGGAATTTCGACTTTAACTTTAAACTTAATTTATGCAAAAACTACATTTTTTACATAGAGCAAAACTTCTTTTTTTAAATGTTCCCACAACCCTTCTCTACATCTCCAGCAAGTTTGATGATGACACCATGCTCAGGGGCTTTGCAACCAGCTCACAAAGTCAGCTAGTCGAAAAATTCGACCATCTCTAATGGACAGCATGGTGGTTGCCCACAGCAGCATCATGGGCGGGGGTGGGGTGGCATGTGTGAGTATTTGTTGGGGGTGGTTGCCGGAGGGACTTCCAGACTTCCCCTGGTTCTAGCACAGTGGCTTGCAACATCAAGAGCCGCATGTGGCTTTTGATCCTTCTTGTTGTGGCTCCATGGTTGCTGGCAGGCCTCCTCCCTTCCACCAGCTCATGCACATTACAAGAAAGGGAGGGCAAGATGGCTGACAAATATACTGCAGAATTGAGGTGTAATGGGAGTTACTAGGAACTCATGCAATATTTTCTCTGTACAATATGGGATTCTGCTCAGTTAAAGGGGAGGCGCTGATCGTCCTATTAGGGTTATAAATATGATTGATAGGGCCTAAGGTTTTTTTATGCCAGCTCTCTTCACCTGATCAGTTCCTATGGCCTTGTCCCAGCACATCCCTGGAGGCAGGCCTAGCTTCCAGGCCTGAGAGACTGCAAAGATCATCTCTGCCATGTAAGTGTCACCTCCCTACCGGGCTAGGGTTTATCTACCAGGTAAGGGGTTGAGGAAGAAGAACTTAAAAGTCATCCAATGATCTAAATGACATTATTAGATAAAAGTTTTGGTAGCAATAATCACAGGAAAATCGTTTGGACAGGCAACAGCAATAAAAAGCTTTTTTTACATTTAAAATGTCAGTTCAGGGATTCAGCAGCCCAGCAATGAGCATTTTCAAGAACGATTAGTTATGTTTATGTATCTATAGCCTTCTGTATTCTTGTTTATATGGTTTCATTGATTTTCACTAAAAAGTCAATGTCCACCATGGCCATATGCATAACTGTCAGGCATACAGGCATACAGTCGGGAGGGGCACTCCTCCGTCCCACTATTAATCAAGTGTAGGTGGGGGGGCACAACCTAGGTGCCTGCCCCCCCCCCATGGCCTGCCCATAGCACCAACCCTGACTAAAGGTCCCCATACATGCTGCGGGTACCCTTTATGTGATGCACCTTACTTTGGATGGGGACTAGACTGCTCAATGTGGGCACCTGCAATCCGAGGATTGCAGGTGCCCACATGGAGCAGTCTAGTCCCCATCCAAAGTAATGTGCATCACATAAAGCATGCCCGCCCATCCTCTGAGGGGCCGGCTGCAGCATGATCACGTGATCATGCTGTAGTCTGCCCCTCATTTATCGAGAGATCTGCCTGTGTATGGGCACCTATAGTGTCCTCAGAGGAGCTGATGATCTAATGTCCCCACCATAGTGAAATCACTGTGATAGAGCCAAGGCCACCCTCAAGAATGTGGTGTATTGCTACCTTGCCTACAGGAGTCAACTGTGTCCTAAAAAAGATCATTCATTTATGGTGGTGGGGGGTAGTCCTTAATATTCTTCTAAAGGTCCCCACAAATGTATCAAGTGACCGACAGATGAGCGGTGGAGTGCAGCATATTGACGTTATCACACTGCATCGGCGGGCACCCTTTGAGTGCTGGCTGGCAAGTTTCAATGGGGACGACAGTCCCCATTGATACTAATGGCATCGGCCAGAGATTTACAGACATGTCCCATGTGGGCACCCGCGAGGCCACAAAATCGGTTGCTGCTCATTGCGTGTTAGGGGACCTTAACTCTCAGAAGATGACCGTATCAGTGGAAGCATTTTGTATAGGAAGGAACAGTTTTAACCAATGTCAAACCTTTTTTTTTGGGGGGGGGGGGTCACTCAGTGTGCTCAAAAATTTAATATTGTTTTAAACATGGGGTACCAATAACTTTCAGATTATCCCTGAGTTATTGATCTCACATTTTACTCTGCAGTCCTTCCACATTAGAGAATCTGAGGCCTGGGTGCACCAAGAATTTGATATGCTGGATCTGTGGCCAAGACTTTGCAAATGAGTCTTTGCTGTAATAATCGTGACATAAAGAACCATGAAAATAGGCAGCGGACGGACCGTATGAGGGATTTACTGAACTTTTCTTCACCTCACAAGGCCTTGTGAACCGTATTCCCTGCGACGTGCACATTGGCTTCTGCCATAAGACGGGAATTAAATGCAGTTTATGGCTCCCATCTCCCTATGGGCCTGCTGAACAGTTGTAGAACCAGAAGGTCTACTGAAAAAAAATAAATGACTTATTAAACATGGCCCTAAGTGCTCTTCCAATCCTTCTGTCAGCTAGATTGTTTACTCTCGGAGCGGCGTGTTGGTCTGTTGCCCTCCAGTTACATGTGTACCGCTCCCAGCTAACCGAATCCAACCCATACAGATGTGTGCTGGTGGAACAGATGTGCGGCCCAACATGGCAAAGATCCCTGCCGTGCACCATGAACGTGGCCATAGCAAGCTGCCGGAGAAGTGCCGCACTGGCACCGAGAATAACAGGGGAGTAGAGATCCTCATTACTGACTGCCCCAGGGAAAGATGCTCGACTGCTATGAATAATTAGCTATCTCTAATCTCTGGAGTATCCGGCTCCAGAGGAACGGGCCGGGGGCAAACCGGAGCTAATGAGAAGAGATTTTCTGAGATACGGAGAGGATAATGACAGAGAAGAAAGAAAGACCACCGGGAGGAAAGGGCGAAGAGATGCCATGATGGAGGTGTCACTGACGCTGCTATAGGATTTATGTGCTGAGAGCGTCAGTAAAAAGTGTAGCACGTAGAGGCTTCGCGGCACATAGGAGCTGTCAGGAAATGTTTGTTGTATCGTGGAACAGATTGCTGACATGGGCCTCATAGTTGTTGTGGGGGATCACACTCAAATGGTGCTCTCACAGCATCAATCCACACAATTATTTATCATTTAAGAGCTCCTGCCCACGTTTATTTGCACACAAACAGTGCAAAACACAAAGTTACCCTCACAGGGGTTAATATCAGCTAAACGAAAGTCCTGAAAATGCCAAGCCACCTGGCTTAGCAGCGATCAAACAACGGTTCCTTCCTTTGGGAAACCTTTAGTGGCCTGCCTCCTAGCAGCCACCAGCATGGGGCCACACACTCCCTGTGTGCCCTGTATTTGCTACACCCAGCAGCACTTTTTCCAACCTCATCTGGGAGCCCTGACTGAGTGGCTTCAGTCTCCTTTTGTTGAGACACACCCAGCCACCTCCCTGTTGTCCATCAGGTGTAGTTCCTGGATAGAATGGGAAAGCCCACCCAGTTCCTTCCTCCCATCCCAGAATTCAGAGTCCCAAAACAAAAACTGCACAACAACCTATTTTTGTTGGCCAACATATTCTTGGATGCCTTCCATTTACACCATGACAGACGGTCTGTCACATAGTATAGAAGATCCAGAAATCAAAAGCATAAATGCACAGTGTTTCTACACTCACAGGCCACTTTATACGGCACACCTTGCTAGTACCGGGTTGGACCCCCTTTTGCCTTCATCCTTCGTGGCATAGATACACCAAGGTCCTGGAAACATTTCTCAGAGACCTCAGTCCATAGTGACATGATAGCATCACCCAGATAACCTGACATTGTATATAAGGAAGTCTGAGGCAATAGGACGTTGCCTCAGAGTTCTTTATGTCTCTGATCCACAGGTTCTGCTTCCTCCTATTGCCTTATCATTATTGACCCCTGGACCATCTTCAACTACCCCGTTTGCCCTTACCTGACTACCTCCTGTCTGACTACGTCTCTGCCTGCCATCTTGATACCGCGCTTTGGATATTCTGCTGTCAGCTGCTGCCAAGTAAGTGTAGCTTGGGACCGCAACCTGGGGGCTTCCTGCAGCAAAGTTCCATCACTCCTTGTGGAGTGCTCTGGTGAATACTGGGGGGCTCATTAGCCGTACAAAAATACAAAAATACGGTATATGATGAAAGCCAGTAAAGAAAAGAGAAATTTGTTTCTGTACAGGATCTAGGTGCAGTGAATCCTTAACAGCAACAGATTGACATGGAGAACCCAGAAAAAAAAGTCAGCTCAGGTGTCTCTCAATTCTACTTCTATAAACTGGGTCTATGTAGATTTAATTAGTTGGCCAATTACAAAATGTAATTAGCCAAATTAGTTTCTATGGATCAGAAATTCCGCTAGCTATTAGAAACGCTAACATGTTACCCTTCTTAACTATGCTGAGACAAATAATACCTGAATAATGGCTTAATGGTAAATTAAGAGAATAATTGCCCTAAGACACATCAAGCAAATAGGTAAAGCACAATAATTAAATCTCCGAATGCAGTGTAGACATTGAATGTGGTGGTGGTGAAGTCTAGACAAGCGTGTCCCTCTAGTGGTAGAGGGTGGAAGTGCAGCCCATTAACTGCACCCCTTGCTGTGTTCACATCAGGAGCCTTCACTAGCATTACACTCCCGCTAAGCTAGTTCATTACACAGCAACGATGGTTAGAAATATATTAAATTGTATTTTCTATCTCTGCTGCATTTGCGGTATGATCTTTTTTCTTAGCAGCTCACTATGGAGAAGGGCCATGGTGTTGTTGTTGTTTATTTATTTTTTAATTTGAACAGGAATAATGGCCTGTTGGAAGCTTTTATGGAGAGACGTTAATTATTATTAATGTATAACAGGGATATATATTTCATGGAGAACCTTGTGGCAGAAAGATAAATTATTGCTACGCAGAGAGGCATAGATAGTATGACGCCATTTTTGTCTTAGCACAGTAGGCTGGTACCTGGGAGAAACTGAGATTAAAGAACTCAAGTCTAATTAAGGGCAGGGAATTCTTTCAAAATTAAATCACTAAATATAACTAAAAAGACATTTAACTGCTTCCTGAAATAAAAGGGCAGTAGATATATATGGCACAAGAATGCACAAGATCTTCCATATCAATGACAAACAATATAATACTTGCTTTAGAACTGTGGTGGTGAACCTATGGCATGCATGACAGGAGTAGCACTGGGAGCCCTCTCTTTGGACATGTACACGTGTGAGTCCAAGAGAGGAGAGAGCAGCGCTCAGCTTCCTATTAGCTCTCCTGGCTCTCAGTTCTCTTCTCACTCCGCCTAATGTACACAGTACCCCCACCCTTCCTTACCACTTCTAGCCAATCAGAAGGCTGGGGAAGGGACCAGCAGAAAGTCAAACTAACAGGACAATTTATGTGTTTAGATTTAGTGTGTAAGCCTATGTGTATAAACATGTAGTGTGTGTGCTTGTGTGTGTGTATATTGTGACAGGACGTTAGTATGTCACGGTGTAATTGGACCATTAGGTGGTGCCCAGGAAGGAGTCTGGGAATTCTTAGCACAGCAACATGTTGTCCGTTTTTTTCTTACAGGGTCCCGGACTCTCGAATGGGAAGGATGGAACTGGGTGGGCCTTCCCATTCTTCCCAGGAACACAAAAGGTTAACACCTGCTTGCTGTAGCCGGGTGTGTCTCCATGTAAGGTGCTGAGACCAGTGTGTTGAGGCTTCTAACCTAGAGACAGGGGGCACACAAGGAGCGTGGGGCTCAGGCCTGTGGCTGCGGGAGCAGTGGAAACAGGGAAGCTCAAAGGGAGTGTGGGGCCCAGGCCTGTGGCTGCTGGAGCAATGGAAACAGGGAAGCTCAAAGGGAGTGTGGGGCCCAGGCCTGTGGCTGCTGGAGCAGTGGAAACATGGGGGTTAACAGGGAGTGTGGGGCCCATGCCTGTGGCTGCTGGGGCAGTGGAAACAGGGGGCTCACAGGGAGTGTGGGACCCAGGCCTGTGGCTGTTGGAGCAGTCGAAACAGGAGGCTCATTGCAAGGTTTGCCAATTGAAGGACCCCTCCTTCATTTTACAGTACATTTTTCTATCTTATTAATACAAGAAGGTTATCATCTTGGCAGAACTACCACCCACCTCCCATACTTTACCCAAGGTAACCTACGTGTCCTCCCAAACTCCGACAAAGGTTCGATTTGCTAGACTTCTACACAATCCCGGAATATTAAGGTTCTGATAAGGCCATGTAGTTAAATGAAAAAGGTCAGACCAATATTTAATGAGATCGTGACCTCAGCGCCCGATTAAAATAAAAGCAATATACACAGATGACGATAAGCCCTCCTATTGTCGGCAGTTGGGACGTTCACATCCCAAAGAAAGAAAGCCAAGAGCCAGACTTGGGAACGAGATAATGTTTGCGCTATTACCGGGACCTGCTAGAGTATTCAGAAATAATGAGCGTGTCAGAGAACAGTGGGGTTATCTGCAATACAAGAGCTGCAAATAGCAGCAGGATTCTGTAAACAAAATCCATTCATAAAATAATGGCTTTCTTCTCAAAGCCAATTCTAGATTCCATTATCCTGCTGGAAGAGTTTTTTTTTTTCTATAACCAAGTTTGACACGAGGCCATAAGGCGTCGGGGAATATTCACTAGAAATGTGCTTCTGTACAATAAACTGGGAGGTGGAAAAAAAACAAAAACTAATCCAGAATTATCGGAGGATCGGATTTATGGCTTTTGTAGAAGGTGGTTTAATGGCCGACACTATGTTTTATGTATCATCAATGCTAAGCCTGTATTACAGGTATACCAACACAGTACCAGGGTTTGGGGAATTACCCCACCCCAAAGAAGCACCTACTGGGACCTTGTGGCCAGACTGTTCAGACATTCAATCAATTTATATATAAAAGATAACATTTTTATTAAATAAATAAATACATTAACCTCCTGAGTGTTTGGCCTGAGTTAACTCGGGCTGAGTTTCCTCCATCATGAAACTCAGCCCGAGTAAACTCTAGAAAAACTCACCTGTCCGCCAGATTCCCCCGCCCCCGCCGATCATGCTTGCAAGCTGCTGCTGGATAAGTTGCCTCAGAGACACATGGAGGTGAAAAGTTGCCTTGTCTAATAAACAAGATTTCCAGCAGGCCTCTCAAGGTTGACCACCCACCTCAAGGAAAGTTTTGTAGGGTCACTTGCACAAGCTTTGGGCACTCCCTGCATGCAACATACAACTGATGGTACCATGGTCCCAAAACCATCTTTATGTTATTATTGGACCGGTATGACCAGAGATATGTATCTATATGCGCTTTGTTTCACACTGTTCTATGCTGCGATGCTCCACACTTATAGAATGAAAAGTTGTCTCTTATATACACTGTGTATTAACCAACTAATATCATGTGATTGTACCTACCAATCTTTGATTATAAATGCATATCTCTTATGGTTTTAGATTGTACTTAGATCTCCCTGAAGAAGCCACATCGGCGAAAAATGTTGGAGGTGCAATCCTAGTCAGTATTATTAGATATTGTATGTCTATCTTACACTGGTATTATGTTCTGCATTTTTTAAGAATAGGAGTCACCCTTATGTATGTTGATGGCTCTGACTCCTTGTGTTGTGTCTGTGAATATTTACTATGGATTCATATAATATAAAGCTAGCCATACACGGCACGGATTCCCTGGCTGATCGATTCAGCACCAGATGGATTCCGGCAAATTCCGCCGGCATCCACAGGGTGAGAACGATAGCCAATTAGGGAAATCCGAATCGTGGAGCCCACCTTGTACGGCCCGGATCCGGGAGGGATCCGTGTACGATGCTCGCCTCCCGGACAGCAACGCCCCTGATCAGAGCAGATCGGACCGAAAAAGACCAACAGGTTGGTTCTTACTTGGATCCGATTCTGTGCCCTGATCCATCGGATGCGATCGGACGGCAAGGTGGGCTGCAGGGATTCCGGCACGATGGTCCGCGTGAAGCGCCCGGAATCCAATCGCGCCAGAATCCGGCCCTATCGTGCCGTGATATGTGCAGCCTTAATATATATTTCAATATTGAACCTAGACGTATCATAACTAGGTGCCTTAAAACCCTTTCCCCCCATGTCTGTCTCTGGAAATGCTAGCACCCTGAGTTACACTTGACCTTCTTGTGTAATTACATTCACACCATCACATTAGTAAATACACACCCATAGAGAGTACTGGGACCAAATGCCATAGTAAATGTCACATATAGATATAGAATATATAGATATATATAATTTTTTTTTTTTTCGGGGCATTCTGGTGTTGTAAATACAATGCCCAAGTAGGAAAGAACATGCAATCAAAACTCTTAAGGTGGGCATACATGGGTCAACTTTTCTGCTACAAATCTGCGCGATTCAACCCGTATAGGGCCTTGGCAGCAAGGGAACTTTTCAAGGCATTCAATAAGCGTTATATAGTATAAAATTAAACACATTTATTAGGACTAAACAATGTTGACGACCTTAGGATACCCCCCCCCCCCCCCCGTGTTCGCGAAGTATACTGTGCATGAGGTGCCGACGTGCAGGCAGTCAGGGAGTGTAATAGCACACAATAACTTTTGAAGCCCCAGTAACAAAGAGTTTCAATTTTCTTTGCTACCCACCAGTGCCAGGTTTCCAGTGGTGAGCCTTACCACGTAGAGCAGAACGGATTGGCAGTGGGGATACTGCTTGTGTCGCACACCTGCTGGACCGCTATATCCATTCCTAGAACACGCAAGTATGAAATATCAAGTGGTAGGAACTGTGTGGGTACCCCAGGTAGAGCAAGGTACCCTAATCTTGAACTCTTCTTAAGGACAGTCATTGTTCCAATTTACATTGCCATAGCAGAGACCCCATTGGGCCTTGATTCAAAATAAAAGTTGGTTTAAGCATAAGCTGCCTCTTGTCATTCCTGAACCTTTACAATCACTTCATACAACTTGAGCATTAAGGCAAAATGGAAAAGCTGTATAAAATAAAAAAGTACACCCCATCATTCAGTAACTAAAACCATCTTCAGCATCAATTAACTAAAACAAATGATTTTCTGCTTTATCTGCTTTATCTGATTTGCTGCCGAAATTCTAAAGACTTTTCCAAATCAGAAGAGTACTTGATGTTTAAAAATAAAACAATTTCAGGATCTGTTGATAATTAATTCCACTTAATTAACTAATGTCAAGGGTGTTTAAAAACAATTATATAATTCATCCGGGCTGATTGAATTATTCATAAAAGAAAAAAAATTGTCGTAGGAATATGAAGCTGGATATTACGTCTACATAATTGGAAGGCGAGCGAAGGCATTTTATTTTCTTCTTTATTAAAACAAATATATAAGACCGCCTCAATGGTCTTCTACACACAGGTGTCGGAATGGCACATTCGGTGGGTTGCGATGGCTGCCAAATGCTGTCTGGCACAAAGGCCAGGAACATCACATCCATCTGATTGCATTGGCTCCGTGTCACCATGTGTTAATGTCAACGGCATTGCCGGGCCCATTTTTTTTTTCTGTAGACCTTTTCATTTTTATTTTCTTCCTCTGCGGGCTTCCCAGAGACTTACAATGGTGAATTCAGAGATGAAGACAAGGCTGTAGCTATCTCTGACAGATATATCTCTAAATTCATAGCTTGACTTAAAAGTTGTGAGTATGAATCACACAAGCTCTTTGAAATGACGACATCTGCTCCTGCCAAGTGCACAAAAATGATGATGAAACCCAAAGTGTAGACGTTTCCTATCTCTGTAACAGATGTTACCCTCATTTATTATTTTTATTTGCTGAAGCAGTGCGTATAAAGTTGAATAATCGGCATCATCAAGATAAAGCTATGTCATGAGACATGTGGAACCCTATGTGGTCCCCAGAACATGGCCTCCAGTAAATAGTTTCAGTTTTAAGGCATTAGCTGGGAACACACGTATAGATATGGGGCAGATCGATGACCGCTTCAAGCGCCGTGTGCACTCACGGCCATCTATCTGGCCCATATCTAATGTGGCCACCCCTGTTTTCAATCCCACTCAAAAACAGGGATATCGGACATGACTGTAAACCATGATCAGAAGAGTGATGACATCATGCTGCAGGGAACCTCGAATGGCTCTTATATCTGTGAGCCATGTATTCACTGCTATTGGGTTTCTTCATGGTCTGCATGTCCATCATTCCAGAAGAAAGCCTCTTCTTAAGATGGTTTACAAAAAGGCAGCAAACTGTTATCTGAAGACAAGCAGACTAAGGACGTGGATTGCTGGAACCAGGTTCGGGGGTCTGATGACACCAAGAAAACCTCATTGGGTTCAGATGGTGTTAAATGTGTGTGGCACCAACCAGGTGAGGAGTACAAAGACATCAGTGTCTTGTGTACAGTCAAGCAAGGTGATGGGTGTGTCATGGTTTGGGCCTGCATGAATGCTGCCGGCACTGATGGGTTACAGTGCGTTGAGGGAACCATGAATGCCAACATGTACTGTGACCAAAACAGAGCATGGGGTCCCACATCCGGTCTGATGTAATACTGTTATTGCTTTTGGTGCCTCCCAATTGACACTTGACATGGAGGTTATCCCCCTCCTAACCCTCCACCCTCCCAATGCATTTTACTTACCACTATACTGAAATTGTAACTATGGAATCTACGAGATATGCTGAGGCTGTAATTAGAATGACATGGTTTATAAATAGGCAGAGCTCGGGGAAACTTATCATTAGGCCTATCTACATTCCAGATGTTATCCTCATTAATTATTCAACTATAGGCTAAACCAAAATGTATAACAAACTAAGAAAGATAATGGGTAGTTGCGCACAACCTTCAGCAGTGATTACACAGCTATAGTGATAACAGTGGCCAGAAAGGCCCTCAGTGGGTGTATGGAGCTGGGCAAAGATCACAGAGTAAAATGGAGTCAGTATGAGGGGTAGAGATTGTCGAACTTGCTAATTTTGTGAGCTGATTGTAAAGCCCCTGAAAAAGGTATCATCACCAAAATTGCTGGAGATATAGAGAAGGGTTGGAGGAACATTGGAAAAAAAAGTTTTGCTCTAGCACATGTAGTTTTTGCATAAATGAAGTTCAAAGTTAAAGTCGAAATTCCGATTTTCGAAATTTTTACTTGGCTTTGAACTTAATTTGTGCAAAAACTATTTGTGTTAGAGACATACTTTCTTTTTTGGAGTATACCCCCAACCCTTCTCTACATCTCCAGCAAGTTCAGGGGCTTTGCAATTTCAAGTCAAAACCGTCGAAATGGTTGAATTTTTGAAAAACAAATTCGACCATCTATAATGAGGGGTGGGTGTTTAAGTTGTGTGTAGGTGTGCAGCTCTCAAAATGGAGGAGTGTGGCCCCCTGTAACAGACAAATAAGAACAAGGACAGAGGCGCGCAACCTAGTACAACAAATGGTTAAATCATGTGGACTAGGATAAGATAAAACAAATTGAAACAAAATGAGACAAAACAACAGACAAGATACTCACACTGAGAGAGGTTTACAAGGGTGGATCTC
This sequence comes from Ptychadena robeensis, assembly GCA_036250615.1. Taxonomy (NCBI): domain Eukaryota; kingdom Metazoa; phylum Chordata; class Amphibia; order Anura; family Ptychadenidae; genus Ptychadena; species Ptychadena robeensis. The sequence continues at coordinate 8,773,120 of CM070038.1, read as the reverse complement.
TCAGGGCCATGTGTTTTCAAGGAGGACCTCGCTTCCTGGTTTGGGATGAGATCGCTTCCTGCTTACAGATACTGGGGGGCTCAATAGGAACAATGGGACACATTTCGAGTAGATGCTCTTTATCAACCATAGCCCCACAGACCTGAAAACATGTCCTCCAAGAAGAAGTTTGGATTTTGAACCATGAGGCTTCTTATTTCCACTTGTACCCGCTGAAGACCAATGACATGCAGTAAAGTGATGCTTAAGCAAAGTTATCAGTAAGGAAAAGTAATCATTAGGCCTATCTCCATTCCAGATGTTATCCTTATCAATAATTTAATTCTAGGCTATACGGGAAAAATAAATAATCATAAAATAAAACCATGTCAAGAGGTGTATGGGACTTAATGTAGGACGTCTACAGACCTCAAAACATGTCCTCCATGAAGAAGTTTGGATTTTGAAACATGAGGCTTCTTATTTCCACTTGTACCCGCTGAAGACCAATGGCATGCAGTAATCACAAACTATACAAAAACAATATAGTCCATAAATAGTCAAAGTTTAGGGAAAGCGATGCTTCAGCGAAGTATCCACACTTGCCGAGGTTAGACAGATAGAAGACAAAGTAGAGTGGAATCTACAAGACAAGCTGAGGATATATTTAGAATGACAGAGGGAATGACAGATTCTTATAGGCGCCAGAAAATACAATGTTTTGATGCGACATTCAGGAGAATTTTTGAACATACTCATTCTGCTTTTTTCCATTAAAGTCGGTAGGTGATATGGACACACGCCTGGAATAGTGCATCTAACCCCACGAGAGGAACGAGATGATTGCAGGGAGAAAGGATCGGGACCCGCTGTGGTAGGTGAGATCGAGCCACCACTTCCTTTTACAATATAAGAAAAAATAATAATGAATGTGTCCTTCAGCTAAAAGGTTTCTCATTGTGCAAAAAAAAATGGTTTCTTTGAAGGGGCGGGGGAGATGAACAGGTTTAATAGCCCTTCCTATTATTAAATTGAAAACCTACTAAAAACTCCTTTTATATCTGTAGTTCTCTCTCTGCCAAGATTTATTCTGACGCCTTTACTGTAATTGCTATCCTGTGATTTATTAGTAGGGAAATAACCAAATAAATCTGTAGGGAGCCCTGAGTGATATTTTATGGAGTGAAACGTGAATTCGGTGTTTTCTTTGTAACATTAAAAGTAGATGTAATCTCATAATATTTTATACAAGATGTAATAAATGATGTATTGTTGTAAGTCGTCCTCGTACATGATTATTGGAAATGTTGGCTTGAGGTACCGTGTTTCCCCAATAATAGGACATCCCCATCAAATAAGACACCCCCCCCTTTTTGGAAAAAAAAGTGTAAAATAAGACACCCCCCGCAAATAAGACACCCCCCTGCAAATCAGACACTCACCCCTAAAGGACACCCACGATTGCCCACGATGCATGCCCGAATCTCCCTGTGTGCCTTCGTCTGGGCTGGCTGCAGTGCAGAGCGGAGCAGGAAGTGAGTGCAGAGGCTCACGCACGTGCCCGCGCCAGGAAGAAGAAGCTGCTGCCTTCTGCTGCTGCAGAAACTTCTGTTACCCGGCCGGTAGAACCCATAAAAAGGTGAATCTGTGCCATCCATTGTCCTCTTCCCCTTCAGAATTGGCATCTCCCCAATAATAAGACGTGTCTCCTATTTTTGCCTTCTAAAAAAATATAAGACAGTGTCTTATCATCGGGGAAACGCGGTATATTGTATATACTCATGTATAAAGCGACTTTTTCAGCCCAAAAATCAGCCAGGATCAGAGTCCACTCACCTGTCCCAGGTTACAGATTGCAGGCATCTAGGTGTGTTGCTGACAACAGCTGATGCCGTGTAAACAAACTCCACGCTGCCATCTGGTGGCCCGCTACAGTTACTGGTGTTACTAATGGAAAATAAGTTTCCATTACATTAAAAATAAAGACTTTTTAAATGGAAATCTATTTTCATGTTTGAACATAAGAAGTGCTGTGAAAACCCATCCTGTAATAACAATAAACATGTGTTCTCTTAACTTTATTGAGGGTGTGGCACTAAGATTCACCTGTTTGATTCATTCCTAGAGGCAATGGTGCTTTCTCTATATTTTTTTCATTTAGAAAACTCCACTATCTGCATTTCCCACCCCCCAGTTGTACTCGAGTGGTTAAGTTTTCCTTGTTTTTGTAGATAAAATTAGGTACCTTGGCTTTACTTGGTTCGGCTTCTACTCGGTCGGCTTCTACTCGAGTATATACGGTAATCCCTATACTTGCGTATATACGGTAATGCTGTATAGTAGGAGAAGGTTAAAGATAGTACTCTACGCACGTCATACCTAGTGTAGATCTCCAAAATTAAAAACCTCGACAAATCGAAGGCCAACCTTGATGTTTATTGAGAAAAGCTTTTCATAATAAGGCCCCCATACACATGTCGGATTCCCACCGGATTCCGGTACGATCGATTCCGGGCGCGTGCACGCCAAACGATCGTGCCAGAATCGCATGCAGCCCACCTTGTCCAATCGATCAGGTCCGATCGTTCAGGGGCCCAGAATTGGATCCGACAGAGAACCAACATGTTGGTTCCATCAGATTGATTCTGCCCAGATCAGGGGGAGTTGCCATTTGTGAGGTGGAATCGGACACGGAATCGTCCCGGAATCCGTTGGACAAGGTGGTATGCAGCGATGGATACTCTTAATTGGCCGATTGATCACACCTGTGATTCCCGGCAGAATCGCCGGAATTGATCGGATGATGAATCGATCGGACATGGAATCCGACACGTGTATGGCTAGCTATAAATTTGAGTTGTGTGAAGGCTGAGGCTCCACTTGGGCGGTTTGGGAGTGGATGCGACGTGGTTGAACCGCTCCCATTCCCCCCAATGAGCCTGTCTCCATTACCGCGGATTGGCTTACTGCGTTTTTTTTTGTCTGCACCGCTTCGAAATCCATGGCTCAAACCCGTATTGGGTATAGTTTTGCTTTAGTCCATTGACAGTCAACAGACTGTGGCCAGTACGAGCGCTGTGTGTATTGTAGTGTATCCATTCGCAATGCGCACACATACGCGCACTGTATGCCGGTAAATAGTGATGGCCGAACTGCCCGCAAGGCAGACAGTTTGGCCGCGAACAAGCATGTTTGCCCTCCTTCTCGCCGGCGGACAGTACGGGTGTTCAACCCGCCGTGTTCGCCAGCGAGAAGGAGCCCTCTATTCTTCCTCCGGTGGGATCATTAGCAGCGTGATCCCGCCGCAGGAAGAATATTTCACTGAAGACCGTGTAGAGAACCCGGTCTTTCAGTGAAAATCTTGCTCGTAAACCCGGATGTGACGTCAGTGACGGACACGGCAGAAGTTCAGCCATCACTACCGGTAAACAATGTTGAAGCATAATATGATGAATATCCGCCATTGTGACTATCCGACACATTAATGAAATATTGCGAATTCCCTAATTACGGATATTCGTCAAATATATTTGAATTTCGAATATTCTCGCTCAACACTAGTCATTGACTTCCAGTACCTGGAAAGCACAGTTCCTTATTCCGATTACCGGATGTGATGTCACTGATGCCACTTCCGGTTTAAAGACTGGGGTCTCTACCAGGTCTCTAGTGATATCGGCTGGATCTTTCAGCGCCTGAGTTCGACCATCACAGCAATAAGACCCGCCTCATCGTCGTCTATGTGTCTATGACTTTTTTTGTGAAATTGGGCTTTAAAGTCACTTTGTCCTTAGGGTGAGTGTATTTAACATGTAACCTCACCCTAGTAACTGTCAGACCAGACCAGTCAACGGTAGGCTAGAAGAAGGCCTGACAACCCAAGAACAGGAATTCCAACGAGTGTTAAGCTGGGCATAGATCTTTCATCTTTCTGACGATTTCTCAAGATCAACCATGCACCCATTGTGTTCCGGCATTTACTTTGGCTGGTCCCCATCCAAAGGAAAGAGTAATGTTGAGCTTGAATATCAGATTTTCCCATAATTATCTTGAATATCGCAATTTCCCAAATCTATCGGATATCTGCCGTGATCGTGAGTATTATTGCGATCCCATTCATTGCAATGGATCGCAATTATATAATCGCGATGTTTTTTTTTTACGGAAATGACGAATATTCTCCCAGTCGAAAATCCAAACTCCACCAACTTGCATGCATTGCACATATTTGATCGCATTGCGATTGTTATATTGCGATCCATGTCCACATTGGAGATTACAAATATCGAATATCATGGTGGGTATTTGCGAAATTACGGGAATTTGAATACTGCCTAGTCGCTCATCAACAGTAATGAGATTGACCTAAAAATTTCGGACATGTCTGTAATTTGGCCGATCGATTCCTGGGACGATTTATGTGCCGATTTAAGGTGGGCGCGTTAGATCTGTGGGCAATTTTGCAGCGGACCGATCTGCGTGAGCACGTACGGTGGTTGATCTGTTGCAAAATTAGCTGCAAATCTAAAGCAGGGTACACATATCTAGATATGGGCCAGATCGATGGCTGCTTGGAGCGCCGTGCACACTCACGGCCATCTATCTGGACCATACCATATGCGGCCATCCCTGTTTTCGAGCAGGACCAATCAATCCCACTCAAAAACTGGGATATCGGACATGACCGTTAAATTTGTCCGCTGCTTTGCATGGAAACCGCGGGTCTCCATGCAAAGCAGAGCAGAGCTGTCTCTCCAGCTCCTCCAACATCTGACAGCAGCCATCATCATCAGCCATCATCAGACATCATCACACTGCTGCAGGGAACATTGGACGGCTCCAATAACGAGACGTGTGTTCCCTGCTATAGCTCAGGCAGTTGTTGACACCAAATCCCAAGAATCTTTATGTTTTCTTTCCAGATACGAGACAGTCCTTCATTATGCGATGTATTAAGCAGCCCATACACGGGTCAGATTTTCAATCAATCAACTTAAAACGATAAATTTTTAAGTCTGTATAAAATTGTATGTCGATTGTATCATGCCCCATATGTAGTACAAGATTTTTGATCGATTTTTTTATTTTTATTTTTTCAATCCACAAAATAATCGATCCAAAATAGTCCGATTAAAATTTCAATCAGATGTGAGGTAGAATAGGTAGAAAAATCGATCAAAAATTGGTTGACCACACTTGGTTCTCAAAATACGGAACCAATTTTCAATCGACCGATCAAAATTTACCATCCAGTCCGATCAAAAAACGACTGAATTTTCACTCAATTTTGATCGGATTAAGTCGATTTAACCAGGTGGGCAAAACTCAATTCTCAATCAATCGACTAAAAAATTGATCGTTTTAAGTCGATTGATTGAAAATCTGACCCGTGTATGGCCTGCTTTACTCTACAGACAGAACCAAAAGAAGTAGAAAATACAATGCAAGACAATATCTACTTTATCTGCAGCACAATATAATCATGGCACTTGAATAGAAAGAGCAGGGGTTTTTTTCCGCCGCTGCAGACTGAATTATATTTAGTAACATAGAAGGATACAATACATATGTTAATGGAAAATGTAACGCCGAAAAAAAAAATCCTGAGAGCGCAATTACTTGGTACCGGCACAATGAAGAGACCCTTTTAATGTGGTCACATTCTTGTCCTCCATTAAGCCACTGTACAGGTTAATGGATTTTGCCGTCATTGACCAAAGCTTTTCAAGAACAACTATGGCACTCCAAAAATACTCTGAGATTGGCACTCATAAATAATGTATTTTAGTATTTTAAAAGGTGCCCTTCTATTTTTCAAATGGACTTTGGACTCGTAAATTAGTTACTTTTGGAAAATGGTAATGTATAAAAAGAAAAAGCTGGTCAACTAATAAGACCTCAACCAAAATGGGCAAACATATGACTGTATGCTAACAAAATGACATACCAAGGCATCTGCCCACGGCACCCCCTGCCATTCATATCAAAGTATTAGAGGTGGTTGAATTTTTCGACTTGCTAACTTTGTGAGCTAATTGCAAAGCCTCTGAAAATGGTATCATCACCAAAATTGCTGGAGATATAGAAAAGGGTTGTGGAAATATTTGAAAAAATAAGGTTTTGCTCTAGCACATGTCGTTTTTGCATAAATTAAGTTCAAAGTTAAAGTCAAAATTCCGATTTTCACTTGACTTTGAACCTAATTTATGCAAAAACTATTTCTGTAAGATACCAGCTTGATAAGGGGGCCACAATGAGACTTTCTAGACGACACACTTAACAATGATATTGTATCAGAAGACAATGCATTGCGTTTCCTGCGCTTCTTTTTCTCTGTACTTTTCCATAAACACTCAGAACCCATTTCTATGCGCACAGCCGTCAATAGATGAACGTCTCTAATAGAACTCTGGGGACGCTGTCCATTCACGTATCGATCCTCCGGCTTATTGAAAGGATCGTTTCCATATTCTGGGAGAATTTAACATTATTAATTGTCGTTTTTTTATCCCTGCCGTTTCAATTAATTCTTCAAGTTCTGCGTCGTTGAATTGAAATAAAAAAACATCAAATTGGTTGGAAAATTGAAGTAATTTCGAAGCCGATTAGGTGGAGTTCGGAGCGATGCAGCAACACTGTAACTATCATTTTCTAATCTACTTTTTCCAATAACATTTAGACATTCGCAGTGATTACATTGATTGGGGTAAATTTACTGTTTGTGTTACACAGAATGATTGTCCGACGCATCATCGCTGAAAATGATGGAATGGTTTCTTGTGTGAAAACATCTGTCCACACGTCCAGCACAGGAAAAAAGGGACGCATGGTCAACGGCTTGCAGGCAATTTGTCCATGGCCTGCATAGGAATGCGCCCTGTTAATGAGCATAACAAAGACTAGTGATGAGCAGCATAGGCAATATTCATATTCGCACAATATCCTAGTAATTTCTTAAATTCGACAATTTGTGATCTCCATTCATTATTAGTCCGGATCTCTGATCTGAACTGTATGATTGCTTTTGCCAACAGAGCTCAGAGCCCAGCTGACATAAGCAATGAAGAGAGGGATAGAAGAACTCCCATCTATCTCTCTGTGTCTGTGGAAACTGCAATCACTCTGCCGCTCCCACGGACACAGGGACAGCAAGATCGGAAGAGCAGAGAAGAGACTCTGCAGCTGTTGGCCCCCCTCTCCCCAGTCAGTAAAGAAGATGATGTTGTGCTGTGCTGAGAGTGTACTGCTGCTAGTGACATCTACTGGCTGAATTGAATATTGCATTAATTTAATCCATCGCATTGACCCAATTGATGTAAAAACTTATTAAATCTTTTTTTTTCAGTTTTTCTGCTCTAAAAACGTTGTGCGTCTTATGGTCCGGTGCGTCCTAAAATACGGTATCTTTACTACAAAAATCGTCACTTGTACATGGGCATATTGTGAACACAATGTGTGTAGTCACAGCGACATCTAGTGGCAGAATGTGAAATAGCAGCTGCAGTGTAATCACCACATGGAACAACACTCATAGAAGTAATCAATTGTGAAACGCAATACATGGTACTTTCCTCAGATATATCACTGTATTCAAGCTCTTCGCGAATTCTCCAAGTGCCGATATTCACAATAAAATTCGCGATTTGAATATTCGTTATTGACACTAACAAATTTTTTTTTTTTTATTGCCCCCATTATAAAAAAATTATCGTCCACGCACGATCCCAAATTTTGTCCATACATGTCTATGGTCCCGATCAGAAAAAAAATTGCGGGTCCAATTGCGACCACGCACGATCACAGCCATCAGTTGAGTGTCGACAAGCCCATTCAACTGAATGGACGCGATCAATGCTGATTTCCGCGCCTAAATGGACGCATCTCCAGCTGCGCCATTGTAATGAAGACGCGGCACTTCAATTTCTAAACAAAGCAGCATGGCCACTGCTTTGAGAACGTGGATAAGTGGATACTGTCCCTAAAATCAGAGTGGGAAGTGTCCTCTCCCCGTGGCAGATGAGCGTCCACCGCAAGGAAAAAGCAGCAGTGGTCACTAGTGATGAGCGGCATAGGCAACATTCGTATTCGCGGCATGCCGCAAATTTTTGTGAAAACATTCGGAAAATATTCGCATTCGCCAATATTCTTCTTATTGCGAAAATCGGCAGTTTTATGCGAATTTCGCGAATTTTATATATTCGCGAATATATGTTTAACTTGCATTGAGGGGCGTGTTGAAAAAAAATAGCGAATTTTGGACGCCATCTAAGTGATTTTCGTGAATTTTCTAAAGTGCTCATTTTCGCAATATTCCGAATATTCGCATCACCCCAATGTTGGATTTAAAAACTGTTGATGGTCGCAGGGAGTGTTGCTAAGCTCTTGTTGCAGCCTTCCCATTTGTCCACTTGCATTGAGAGGTGTGTGTAATGGAAAAAAAATACAGAATATCCGGAATTGCGAATATTCGGCAATATATTCACCATCTTCGCGAATTTCCGAATTGCCGATATTCGCGATTTATATTCGGAATCCGAATATTCGTGATCATCACTAGTGGTCACTTAACACTTTACCATGTTTCCTGATGGCTCCATGTCAGGATGCACATTAGGGGCAGAGCCAACCCAATGTTTATGTTACCATGGAGCGCATCAGGGAAGGAAAGTTACGGTAATATGAACATATTTTCCGTTTTGTGGTAGATGTGGCAAATGCAGGAAAATAAATTGTATGTAAAGCTAGCCATACACGTGTCGGATTCCATGGCCGATTGATCACTGA
>CM070038.1:8705415-8724287 GCA_036250615.1 Ptychadena robeensis | reverse complement strand
TTTGTCAAATGACAAAGAAATGATTATAAAGTCTCAGAACTATGTATCATTTCAATGGGAGGTTTTTGTAACAAAAGTGGCAGATAGTCACATTGTCACAGAAGGCAAAATCGAAACTAAATTCTTTAAATAACAAACTTATCCTGATAGCAAACTTGATTTGCATTTCATTGCAGTGTGAAATAAGTATTTGAGCCCCTACCAATCCATATTAGAGGTCTGGCTCCACAGAAGTTGGTTAGACCATCTTCTACTCAAATATTAGTCTATCCATCATTAAGCGGATTCCAACTGTCTTAACTAGTCACCTGTTGTAGTTATAAAGACACCTGTCCATCGAATTCTTATTATCAAGCAGACTCCAAACCTCTCCACACAATGGGAAAAGGACCCCCCATAAGAGCTGCAAAGGATGTCAGTTATGACAACTTGTACCTGCCACAAGGCTGGGAAAATTGGGGCTACAAAAACATTAGCACGAAGTCTGTTGGGAGAGACGGCTGATTCTAAACTGTTGGCCCGTTTTTGAGCTTGTTAGAATCGAATAATTATGGAAGGAGAAAGGTCTGTAAAATGACCTAAAACGACGCGCTTTGGGGGATCCACGCAAGTCTCACCTGTTTTGGTGGTTTGTTCTCAAGGGTTCTTTTTTGCGAAAGCGTGAATGACACAAAGCACCATTCCTAGAACTACAATATTCACCGGGACAGGTAGTTACGTTAATGACCTCCAAATTAGCAGGATTTTCACAGTCACTTCCAAGAACAGGAAATACATCCTTACCCTGTCTGCCTGTTTATTTTAACACAATTACACCGCAACGGATTAAAAATCCGCAGGGATCGCAAGGTCCCTCTTTTTCGCCTAGGAGAGGCACAGGTGCCCCTTTCAGGCCCGTCTGAAGTTTGCCATATGAACACTCCAGCCGCACATGTATTAGAGATGTGATCTTGGAGAAGGTGCTGTGGTGGCATGAGACCAAAATAGAGCGATTTGGCATTTACTCAATCGCTGTGTTTGGATGGAAGAAAAATGCTGCCTTATGACCCCCCAAATACACCGTCTCCAACGTCAAGCATGGGTTGGATGGTGGCTGTTGGTGGAAACATTTTGCTTTGGGGGTTGTGTTTTTCTGCTTAAGGGGCACAGGACAATCTTAATCGCTAATTATTATTAACGGGTTGGAATAAATGGACGAGCCATTTGTATCGTGCAAATCCGAGCGCCACATACCTCCTTCCCTCTTTGCCAGGAAACTGAAAACAAATCGGGTCGTGTGATGGGTGTTCCAGCACGACCAATTAGGACCCAAAACTATTTTACAGCAAATGGCAAAACAAGCGAGGGCTCACGACTATGCACCAGCCACATTTTATGTCTTAGGCCTCATGGATCGTGGCCTAGTCCCAGTCTCCGGACCTTATTATTTTTCCAATTAGAAAACCTCATGGAGGAGCTCTAAGCTCATGAGTTTGGCAACAGAGACATTTTTTTCATTTCTTTGTCATTGGACAAACTTAAAAAATCAGTGAGGGGTCAAATAATTATTTCATCCACTGTATATACAGTAAAGTATTCAGCCCCCCCCCCACCAATTGTGCGTGTTCTCCCACTTATAAAGATGAGAGGCGTGTAATCTCCATCATAGGTCACCTCAACTGGGAGACTGGGAGACTGGGGGGAAAAAAACAGGAAATCACATTGTCTGATCTGTAAAGAATTTATCTGCAAATGATGGTGGAAAATAAGTATTTGGTCCCTAGCAAAGGTTCATCTCAATACTTTGTTATATAGAGGTCAGACGTTTTCTGGAAGTCTTCACAAGGTTGTCACACACTGTTGCTGGTTTGGCTCATTCCTCCATGCAGATCTTCGCTAGAGCAGTGATGTTTTAGGGATGTCGCTGGGCAACACGGACTTTCATCTCCCTCTAAAAGTTTTCTAGAGTTGAGATCTGGAAACTGGCTAGGCCACTCCAGGACCTTGAAATGCTTCTTACGAAGCCACTCCTTTGTTGCCCAGGTGGTGCGTCATGCTGAAAGACCCAGTCACTTTTCATCTTCAATGCCCTTGCTGATGGAAGGAGGAAAATCTCACGATACATGGTCCCATTCATTCTTTCCTTTACACAGATCAGTCGTCCTGGTCCCTTTGCAGAAAAACTGCCCTAAAGCTTGATGTTTCCACTCACATGCTTCACAGTAGGTATGGTATTCTTTAAATGCAACACAACAAGTTGGATTTTTACCAAAAAGTTATATTTTAGTTTAATCTGACCATATGACATTCTCCCAATCCTCTTCTGGATCAAAAGACCAAAGGCTCTCTAGCAAACTTCAGATGGGCCCGGACATGTACTGGCTTAAGAAGGGGGACACTTCTGGCACTGCAGGATTTGAGTCCCTGGCGGTGTAGTGTGATGGTCGCCTTTGTTACTTTGGTCCCAGCTCTCTGCAGGTCAGTCACTAGGTCCCTCATCTGGTTCTGGGATTTTTGAGAGGGATCATTGTGACCCCACATGGTCAGATCTTGCATAGAGCGGTGGTGGTGGTTTTGTACCTCTTCCATTTTCTAATTATTGCTTCCCTTAGTGATAAATTCCTATCCGCACATTTTCAGCTTCACTTTTAACATTCTCACCGCTCAATACTGGTGGAGGTCTGGCTCAGGTAAGCAGTGCCAGTGACATTGGCACAAGGAGGCGCTATGCATGTGGAGGTGCAAGTGTCCAATGAAATGCATGGTGGACCATACGGCGGTCCACCGTTATGGAGAATGTCCATGGGCTTGCAAGGCATATGTTAGTATAGACAATCCCAGCTTGGGCAGAGTTTGTTTACTGGGCTCTTCTCAACCACTAGAGGGGTTTAAGCAATGCAGACCAGCCTTAAGCAGGTCTATGGGCAGAGGACAAGGATAGAGACTACCGTTGTGTGATTAGCACCTAATTCATGGAGCATACAGCTGTGAGATGATCGTCTGCATCCAAAAATAAGAAGCAGATTCTATTAAAAAGCTTTTCACTTTGCATAATTACCACTAAACGATACATTTTGCCAGGAATATTCCAATACGCATCTCGAAGCATTAGGTGTCGGAAACAAGGATGGATTCCTTTGGAGGATAATAGAGTTGTCATTAAGCGACATGATTTTCCATTTGTTATCTGCAGGTGTCCTTATCAGCTGGTTAATACTAGAAGCATATTAATAGACTAAACCCACATTAAATAGCCAATCAGAGGCATCAAGAGGAAGGAATCGGGGAGCATTTCCGGCTTTTAAACACTGTTACTGTTCCAACATTAGATTGTTCGATCAGCTTCCCAGAATGGAAATATGTAATTCCCTGCATCTGCATTTCACAGACCATCCAACGAGGTAAGTAGCAGAGCAATAGGTGTCCTTGGGGGGGGGGGGTTGGTTTACTGAGAAGTAACCTGAGGCTATGTTCCCACTTAAGCTGGCCATACACCTTTAGATCTCTCTGTCAGATATCCTTTAGATCTACCAACAACGATGTAGTGCCGGGTCCTCTGCGATTGAACACAGGTAGACTTGATGGTTTAGAAAGTCCCTCATATTACATGGTTTTGGTAAAACAAAAGGAGATCTAAATGAAATCTGACAGAGAAATCTAAATGTATGGGGACCTTAGACTTTGTTGGCCAATGTCAATGTTGACCCATATGGGTCCAGAGTATGCTTTACTTATGGGGGGATATCACTGATTGGCATTATTTACTGTTCACCGACAGCTGTAATTACAGAGCATCTACACGGTTATTTATACATAAATTCATTTCCGTAGCACACAATAAACCCAACGAGCGGCGCCTGTTCCTTGTAATGCGTCTTGAAGTCGCTGCGGAGATGCCCCCACTCCTCCAGATGCATATTGAAATGAACATGATAAAGGAAGGAGAACACCAAGCTGGCAAGTGATATTTTAACAGTGAGCGCCGAAACGACAAATGGTTCTGGCGCCGGTAATTCCGCAAGATAAAACACCAATCCGGGAAGAGACTGTTGCATGATAATAACGGCAAGTCTGTTTACACATTCAATTATTTTTATTGTCTGTTCTCTAACTACTCTCTTTCAAAGGTAAATGTTGAAAGGGGAGAAAAAAAATGTGCTGCGCAGTTGAAACTCAGGTCTTTGTTGGAAAATGTATAGGGTGATACAGAGACGACGGGGCTGCCAAACGTTTACTGTTGGAAATCTGGGAACGGCGATATAGGACGTGGTATTTATTTATAGCTTCGGGATGTGGGTATTCTTTAATAATTATTGTTAATGTCTCCGATTGTGAAAAATTCCATAGAATTTTCAGATCATTTGTGTTCTCCAATGTGCGCCACTTCTATAGACTTGAATCAAAGCACCTGCTGTTTATTTCAGGACTGGATAGTGTCAAGGGGACCAGAAACTTCTGCCAAGTTGTTATTGACTAGGTTCCTGCTGCAGTAACGCAATCGGAAAAAAAGTGAAAGCTTCCCAACAAGGATAATGGACCACTGCAAATTCATAGAGGGCCTGGAAGACCTATATTCACCTGTTGAGGTCTATGTCCCATTATACAGATAATCAGGGAAAAATAAATAAATAAAAGTTATACTTACCTGCTGGTCCCTTAAACCATCAGCTGGTCCCATCTTTAGTACTGCCATGAATTGCTCTGTTACCAGTCTTCCTGTATCCATCTTCCTGCAGTACTATTAATAACTAGTGATGGCGCAAACCCGGAATTTGATGTTCGCGAACGGCGAACGCGAACCTCGCCAAAGTTCGCGGAACCCGGCGAAACCTGGCGAAACCCTAGCCGTTCATTGTAGTGTGGGCGAGAACATTAAAAAACAAAGGGACCTTTTGGACACAATCGTGTTGGAAAAACGTTATTTCACGGGGTCTAACACCTGGGACATGACATGACGAGGGGGACCATGCAAAGAAAAATTTTCACGCAAGAAATCCGCACAAAGGATTCTACAATGATAGTCCAATGGGATTTGAACATTCAGAGGGAGCTGGAGAGCACTAAACACACATGGTTGGTAAATGCCTGTGTGCATTCCACCTGAAACAACTGTGAAGATCTGCTCTTCCACGTTTGCTACAGCTTAAAGGTGAATTTAAGTGTATGGCGGGACTGGTGGAGAGGACCGTGGGGAGGGACACTGGGGGGGGCAGGATGTCAGTATGGCGGAAACTGGTGGTGATGGTCAGTGTGGAGGACACTGGTTGGAGAGGACATGTGGATGACACTGGTGGTGATGGTCAGTGTGGAGGACACTGTTGTGATGGTCGTTGGGCGGGACAATGGTGGTGATTGGTTCAGTGTGGAGGACCACTGGTGGTGATGGTCAGTGTGGAGGACACTGTGGTGATGGTCGTGTGGAGGACACTGGTGGTGGAGATGGACAGTGTGGAGGAACAATGGGGAGATGGTCATATGGCGGACACTGGTGGTGCTGGCAGGGTTGGAGGACACTGGTGGAGATGGCCAGTGTGAGAAGGACTGGGGTGATGGTCAGTGTGGAGGACACTGGTGGTGATTGGTCAGTGTGGAGGACACTGGTGGTGATGGTCAGTGGAGGACCCTGGTGGTGATGGTAAGTTAGGCGGGACACTGGGGGAGGGAAGATGGACAGTTGGAGGACCCTGGTGTGGTGATGATCGTGTGGAGGACAGGGGGGAGATGGAATATTTCCCCATGGAGGATGGATGGGATCTTCAGTGAAGACTGTAGATCACACAAAACACTGCCCTCTACCACTAGCTAATGGTTCCCTATAGCAGCAGCAAGCAGCTCCTTCTCTAACTCTTCCTTCTTAGAGAATGTGTAATGGCGTCTGTACTTGATATGTTATAGGGGGGTGTGAGGGTCTGTGACGGGGGGGGTCTATTGGCTGGATTATGATGCTGACGGTGACTCACAGGGGTCCAAGTTCTGCAATGTTAAAAGATAGGGGGCGAACCGATCTCGCATATGTTTGCCTGAGCGAACGCGAACATGCGATGTTCGCCGCGAATAGTTCTCAGGCGAACAGTTCGGGCGATCATTATTAATAACCACTAGATATCTCTAGTACTGCCATGAACTGATCTGTTACCAGTCTTCCTGTATCCATATTCCAGCAATACCATGAGTAAACACTAAATATTGCTAGTACTGCCATAAATTCATATGTTGTCAGTGTTCCTGTATACATCTACCTGCGTTACTATTAATAGCCACTAGATATGGCAAGTACTACCATGAATTAATTAATCTGTTGCCAGTCTCCCTGTATACATCTTCCTGCAGTACTACAAATAACCAATAGATATCTCTAGTACTGCCATGAATTCATCTGTTGCCAGCCTTCCTGTATCCATCTTCCTGCAATACCAGGAGTAACCACTAGATATCTCTAGTACCTCTATGAATTGCTCTGTTGCCAGTCTTCCTGTACCCATCTTTCTACAATACCATGAGTAACCACTAGATATCTCTAATACTGCCATTAATTCATCTGTTGCCAGTCTTTCTGTATCCAGAGTTCTTCGAGCTCCGTGCTCCAACTGGCAGTACAGGAAGTAAAGGGCCGGCGAAGCTGTCAGCTTCCCCATCCCCGATTTGGCATACAGATCAGTATGAGGGGAGAATGCTCTCTGCTACCCATCTTCCTGCAGTACCAGGATTATCCACTAGATATCTCTAGTACTGCTATGAATTGATCTGTTTCCAGTCTTCCTGCATCCATCTTCATGCAATACCAGGAATAACTATTAGATATTGCGAGTACTGCCATTAATTCATCTGTTGCCAGTCTTCTTGTATCCACCTTCTTCAGTACCAGGAATAACCCTAGATATTGTGAGTACTGCCATTAATTGCTCTGTTACCAGTCTACCTGTATCCATCTTCCTGCAATACCAGGAGTAACCTCTAGATATCTCTAGTCCTGCCATGAATTGCTCTCTTACCAGCCTACCTGTATCCATGTTCCTGCAATACTAGGAATAACCTCTAGATATCTCTAGTCCTGCCATGAATTGCTCTGTTGCCAGCCTACCTGTATCCATCTTCCTGCAATACCAGGAATAACCTCTAGATATCTCTAGTACTGCCATGAATTGCTCTGTTACCAGTCTACCTGTATCCATCTTCCTGCAATACCAGGAGTAACCACTAGATATCTCTTGTACTGTCATGACATGCTTTGTTGCCTTTATCCATATATCTCCAATACCAGGAATAACCTCTAGATATCTCTAGTACTGCCATTAATTCATCTGTTGCCAGTCTTCTTGTATCCACCTTCTTCAGTACCAGGAATAACCCTAGATATTGCGAGTACTGCCATTATTTGCTCTGTTACCAGTCTGCCTGTATCCATCTTCCTGCAATACCAGGAGTAACCACTAGATATCTCTAGTACTGTCATGACATGCTTTGTTGCCAGTCTTCCTGTATCCATCTTCCTGCAGTCCTACAAATAACCACTAGATGGTTCTGGATAATTGTCTTCAATGCTGAAAACAGATCTCCAAAGCCTCGGGAAGGGAGTGTTCTGTACTGGGGACCTGTTGAGGTATGGAGTCATACTAATACTGAGTCAGTGAAGTACTCCTACTGCAGCCACCATCAATCCTGGTTGGCAGAGAATGCCCAGAGCATTGGTATGTATGCCTGTGTGTGTTTGGCAATAGCTCTGTGCTTATTATTACTTGCAATATAAAATGATGTCATTAAGCTGGAGTGTTTACACAACTGGTACTTTGGGTCTTGTGTGTGGGTGAGCAGGGCAGACGGATGCTCGTTATTGGCATTTTGTGTTTTATGAAAATAGTAAATCTCAGACAGGAAAATCTATATGAATAATACGCAGCTTTTTGATAGAAAAAAATAAACAATTTATAGAAATAAACTAAAAGTTGGGATATTCAATTCTTATCTATTTTATTTCTTTTAACCGTAAAGGCCTGAACTTGCCAGTTTTCTATTAAATGAAGAAAAAATGCCTGGTTGACACCTATCCACTTTTTGGCTGAGGATCCACTAATGCGAAAGCATGTGTTTTCTGTCCGGATCAGCCTCGGTTTCCCCATTCTTCACTCCAATACTGCGTCCGATCTGCGTCCATTAATTTCAATCAAAAGGTGTATGGGGATCCTAACCCATAAGTGGCTATTTACATATGGGAGGAAGGAGGAGTGTGTGTCACATAATATAGTCACTGCAATGAGGAGTGTTAATGTCAATAGCCACAAATCATGCTACGTACAGTAAATAGCCTCACATTACTTGGTATTACTCAGCTATATACTAATGGGAAGGGATCTCCGTCACATAATATATCCACTGCAGAGAATAAGCCGCTCAGGAAGCATGTACATATGAAATTTCTACTGTAGTGAATATATTACATAGACCCCTCCCATATGTTTATTGTCTGGTGAATTGAGACTATTTACATTATGTATTTCAGTGATAATATGATATGACACAGACTTGGCTGGAGGGAGTGGAAACAGCTCTGCCTACTTGCATTGGCAAGGATGTCAAGGCTGGAGGAATATATATTAAATAATGCGTGGCCCAGTACTGCACACTTTGCTGGAACATGCTTTATATATACACTTTATACGTAAATGTATGTGTATGTGACTCTTTTTTATCTAATTTGCTCTCTGGGTGAGTCTTATGAAAAATAAGTGAGTAAAAAATCCGGTACCTTTTTTCAAAATTTCAGTATTCCAAAATTGTAATACTCCTCCCCTGAGTATTTATGGATCCATATCTAATATATGTTTATACAGGGGTGCACATAACTTTTATAGTGAGCTCCTCAGATGAGTACCAGGAGATGGTGTTTGGTAGTCACCCCATATGTAGGGTGGTCTTCCTCACTGTTTCCCTCACTGTCTTCTGCATCAGCTTCCTGCATGGTAGATTCTGCTGCAGATGGACCTCCCTGTTCCTGACTGATCCTCCAATTAGCTGTCTCCATCCACAGGTCACCAGCTGGCTTTGGGTCGCATGTAACTCTCACAGTACAACACCGTTTGAACCCCCAGATCTCATACCTCAGAAGTACAACCCTAAAATATTCTGACTTAGTAACTAACCCCTAAGACTACCAGCAGTCCAAATGTCAACCTTTCATAGTCAAATTCCAGCTGTCACACAGTACTCTTCTCTTGTCAGATTTTACCCTTACATATGCCTACTCTGACTTTCACCCCCAGATTTCCAACACCCTTAGAAGTCCAATCTTTTTTGGATTATTAATTTACATTCCCAGTGTCACACCCCTAACTGCAACCTTTCATAGTTATTCATGTTTCCCTGCAGTTATCCAAGTGACATAAATTGTATACATGTAACATGTAGCTGCGGCCGCCCAGACACGGATCGCCTCCAAGTTGTTAGTACACATATGAGCTGTGTAACAATAATGCAGGGACGCAGAGCTAGGTTTTGGCCCCTTTTGAGAACCAGAGTACCCCTCTGTGCACTGCTGTATATAAGTTGATCCTGCCAGTATAATCAGAGTTCCCGCTCTCTTCTCAGTTATGTGAGATTTGTGTAGTAAAGGAACACAGCACTCATTTAGATTGTCATACCTGAGCCTTTAGCTGTCGGCAGTCACCAGAAATGTTCTACAATTCAATGAATTGGGTTCAGGGATATTTACGTTGTTACTGAACTATGAAAGGCATGTGAATCCATTGGTGTTACGTATTGTGAAACCTTCACGAAATCACACGGCAAGCCTAGGTTTCAATAAAAATAATCCAGCGCCCAGATTGCCCTGTAGAACACCTTAGACAGATGTGAGCAGCCTGCAAAACAGACAAGTGATTGGCGTAGAAAGAATAACCCAGATGTTGAGCATCATTCCAGGTTGTCATAGAGCAGTTCAGCGTATTACGAGATTTCACAGCTGACTTGTCGGAGGTACGGGTTACATATGGCACCCCGAGCTGTAGAAAGAGCTACAAAGGCACCAAACCCTCCGGCTCAACCAACTGTGAAGGAGGATGGCGGCAACCCCGAGCCCGCCAGGTTATGAGTTGGAATCAATTAAGCCGTTTGTAGTTAAATCATTTAATTAGCCGGTTGCTGGTAATCGGAGCTGATTCAATCAAGCGTCAACTCAAGTCATTACATTCAGAAATGTTATCAAGTTAGCAAATTCAAATGAGATGATTTACATAAAGAGAAGCTAAATCAGAAGAAGGTTTGATTATGAACATACTGGTGGTGATGGGAACAAAGCTCATCAGCGTGCTTAACAATTCATTGGAGGCCAAGAGATAGCGGAATTAAGACAACAGCAATCATCGACCTGGGGGGGAGCCATGACGGGGAAAAAAGATCTTCCTCATCAATAGTTTAGGCGAAAAGTTCAACCGGTGGACAGTTCGTGCCGAACAAAGCATGTTTGGAGTTCAGAATGCTCCTGAACATTATGGGTGTTCGACTCGCCCCCTAGACCTTAACATGGAGACAAAGTGCGACCCCTCACCCTATAGTCAGGTGGGACAGTACAGCCCATAACAAATTTTTCGCTCCTGGAGGACACCCCGCCTTATAAAAGAAGCAGCCCGGCGGCCATTTTACATTTATCCTGTGTCTCCAGTACTAGATAGATAGGGAGAGCTGCTGCTGATTGAGGGATGGCTGAGCTACTTTGCTATTATACTCCATCCAGTGAACCTTAGCTATAGCTAAGGTGTTCTGTTACATGTAGTTTCTCATTTCACAAAAGTCCTTCTCTGGTGGTGGTTTATGCTGTATTATGCAGAGCTGAGAGATCTGACTAAATGTAATGAGCTGCAAAAGGTACTGTCAGTATTTCCGGCCATTAGACCTGAAAGAAAAACAGAATTTTATTTTTTGGAGGACGTTTAGCCATTGATCCCCATTTGGCATGGCACTGTCCAGGTGGTTGAACCCTTTTGACTTTTTTTCTTTGTATTTTGGCTACAAAGATGACCTGAAGGTTCGAGAAGTTCGCCCTCCGTTAAAGTCGATGAGGGTATTTACAGAAGTTTGATTCGCCTGTTCACGAATAGTGATGAGCGGCATAGGCAACATTCGTATTCGCGGCATGCCGCGAATTTTTGGGAAAACATTCGGAAAACATTCGGAAAATATTCGCATTCGGCAATATTCTTCTTATTGCGAATATCGGCAGTTTTATGCGAATGTCGCAAATTTTATATATTTGCGAATATATGTTTAACTTGCATTGAGGGGCGTGTTGGAAAAAAATTCTAAGTGATTTTCGCGAATTTTCTAAAGTGCCGATTATTCCGAATATTCGCATCACCCCAATATTGGATCTAAAAACTGTTGATGGTCGCAGGGAGTGTTGCTAAGCTCTTGTTGCAGCCTTCCCATTCGTCCACTTGCATTGAGAGGCGTGTGTAATGGAAAAAAAATACAGAATATCCGGAATTGCGAATATTCGGCAATATATTCACCATCTTTGCGAATTTCCGAATTGCCAATATTCGCGATTAATATTCGGAATCCGAATATTCGTGATCATCACTATTCACGAACAGCCACAGCTGATGTTTGGCCATCAATACTCATCAACATGGAGGCAATGGAATATTGGATAAGGCAAGGTTTAAGTTTAATGATCATGGTCAACCAATAACGCCACATATTTCGCTACATCTACTCCTGTAATGTTGTGCATTTGCAAAATCAGGAGGTAGTCTCCTTTAAGGTGCTAGACCATGATTCCCCAGGGCTCAATAGCACACATTGCATACCAAGTCAAATGAAGTCCAAGTTGCATGGAATCTTTATGTAACGATCTCAGTTCAGGCTCAGAGTCCAGTAGCTAAAAAGGGCAATCAGAACACAGGTGATCGCAGTCCAATAACAGAGCACAAACACAGGGAGCAGTCAGGGAGCAAAACCAAAACAAGCAAAACCGTAGTCAAATCCAAGCCGGGGTCAGTAGCCAACGATGTCACGTCAGGCATGGATCGATGAGAGAAGAGTAGTTGATATTCAGTAGCCAAGGTTCGGTGCACAAGTGAACAGCAATGGGAACACGACGAGGAGACAGAGCAAGGCATAATAATCTGGCATTAAATGCAAGTTGGGACCTGGCTTTTATAGGAAGTCCGTGGGATGGGCCAAGGGTTCAGGGTTCATGAGAACTTGGTAACTTGGTATCCAGGTCCAAGGGATCCAGGTGTGAAGTCAGACTGTGAGGTGGCTCAGCAGGTAGAGGTACAACCAGGCGTCGGAGCATCCTTGGGTTCGGATCCTGATACCTAACTTCCACCTACACTGACCAGTGCCAGGTTTCCAGTAGGGTGGCACGTCCCTCCCCCCAACTCGTGGAGTACTGCTGCCCATCGCTTGGTTGTTGCTGGCCCTATTTCTTATTTGAGCCTCACCCTTGTAGTCCATTACCCTAGAACTTACTGGCTATCCCTTTACAATGTGTTCTTACAACTGCCCTGTTGGGCTTTACAAATTGTATTGTTAACCAGTAGAGATGGTCGAATTTTTTTCAACTTGCTAACTTTGTAAGCTAAATGCAAAGCCCCTGAACATGGTATCATCACCAAAATTGCTGGAGATGTAGAGAAGGGTTGTGGAAACATTTGAAAAAAAAGTTTTGCTCTAGCACATGGAGTTTTTTTTTTTTAATCATTAGACTTTTAAGCACATGGAGTTTTTGCATAAATTAAGTTCAAAATCCAATTTTCGAAATTTTGACATGAAGTTAATTTGTGCAAAAACTATTTGTGTTAGAGACATACTTTTTTCTTTGTAGTATACCTCCAACCCTTCTCTACATTTTCAGCAAGTTTGGTGATGATACCATGCTCAGGGGCTTTGAAATTAAGTCGAAATCATCGAAATGGTTGAATTTTTGAAAAAAAATTCGACCCTCTCTATTAACCAGCAAGACACTCTAAGAACCCAAAACACTGAATTGTCCTCAGAATTTTTTTTTTTTAAATTAGCCTAAAATCTTAACATTATCATTCATGTGTAGAGGTAAACAATTATTAAACCCTCACAATCTTGATTAATACAAAATTAATAAAATCTCCTTCCCAGCCATATGGCATTCCAATGTTGCCGTTCCTTGCAAAAAAAGAACCTATTACAGCGCCCACCTCCTGACCTGAAATGTTAATTTCATTTCCTCCATGGCTCCAAGTTAGCAGCGTTAAGCAAATTACTGCTATTACCTGTTTATTAGTGGCAGCATGTTTCAAACAAGCTTTCCCAACTCTCCCGACATGTTTTATTCATGCTTGCTTAAAAAATGGCAATAGAGTGCCAAACTCGCTAAATAACATTAGAAGAGTGAAAACATCATCGCGCTAACTTAAAGATGAACAGTAATTTGTTTTTTCTGGGACTGACGGAATTACTAAACTCATCTACAAGAGTGCGGCCCCTGTAATCCATCTTACTAGAGAATGATTAACAAGCGGAACACTGCTACTGCTTTGTAGAAGACCTGCAATATCGGGGAGGCAACCCGTGCTGATCTGTATTATATAGGACGGAGTGCTAGCTAGACCCAGCAGGGAAGGCTGTCGAATCCATTCCATGGCAACTTTTAAGCTAGCCATACACATGTCGGATTCCATGTCCAATCGATTCATCATCCGATCGATTCCGGCGATTCTGCCGGGAATCGCAGGTGTGATCAATCGGCCAATTAAGAGTATCCATCGCTGCATACCACCTTGTCCAACGGATTCCGGGACGATTCCGTGTCCGATTCCACCTCCGATTCCACCTCACAAATGGCAACTCCCCCTGATCTGTGCAGAATCGGATCAAAAAGACCAACATGTTGGTTCTCTGACGGATCCGATTCTGGGCCCCCGAACGATCGGACGTGATCGGACGGACAAGGTGGGCTGCACACGATTCCGGCACGATCGATTCACGTGCGCGCGCCCGGAATCGATCGGGCCGGAATCCGGCCGGAATCCGACCCGTGTATGGGGGCCTTTACCATGTAGTAGTCAGCCCAGTATTTCTGATTACCATACATGTCTATACAATTGTAGTGGTATGGAATAAATCCCTCTGAACATGGTATCACAAATTATTGTGAATATCGCCACTTCGAGAATTTGCAAAGATCTTGAATATAGGGCTATGTCTTCATAATTGCCAATATTTGAGATTTTAAAATGTTAGTAGAAAATTTGCTCTATTTTGTGAATGCGAATTTTGCCTATTGCCCTTTAGTGTTGAGTAGTGATGCCCGAACTGCCCGCAAGGCTGACAGTTCGGCCGCGAACAAGCATGTTCGCCCTCCTTCTCGGACAGTACGGTGTTCGCCTCGCCCTGATTTCCGCGAGAAGGGACCCTCTATTCTTTCTCCGGTGGATCATTTAACAGCGAGATCCCGCCCAGGAAGAATATTCACTGAAGACCGGTAGAGAATAGTGATGCTCATGAATATTCGTATTCCGAATATTAATCCGAATAATCCGGTCAATTGGAAATTGCGTGATATGTGAATAAATTGCCCGAATATTCGCAATTTCGGATATTCTGTATTTTTTTTCCATTACACATGCCTCTCAATGCAAAGTGGACGAATTGGACGCGCTGCAAACAAGATCTTAGCAACACTCTCCCTGCTACCAATCAACATTTTTAATCCAATATTGGGGTGATGCGACTATCGGAATAATTGCGAAAATCGGCACTTTTTGAAAATTCGCCGAAAATCACTTAGCTGGCGTCCAAAATTTTTCGCAATTTTTTTTTTCCAACCCGCCCCATCAATGCAAGTTAACATACTATTCGCGACATATAAACATTCGGCGAAATTTTCGCATCAATCAAACTTCCGATATGATTCCCGCAATAAGAAGAATATTGCCGAATGCGAATATTTTCCGAATGTTTTCCCAAAAATGTAATGTTGCCTATGCCGCTCATCACTAGTAGAGAACCCGGTCATTCAGTGAAATTCCGGCTTGTAAACCCGGATGTGACGTCACAACCAGGAACTATGTGTTTCAGTGACGTCACATCCGGGTTTTCAGATTCAAATTGCCTGTTCGCGGACAGACATGGCCGAAGTTCGGCCATCACTAGTGTTGAGCGGAATATGCTATCTGGAATTTTTGTAATTTTGCAAACATACTTGGGAACATTGGAAATTCGTAAAATTCGATTCGCCTGTATTCTATTGCCTTGCATCGCATGTAGCTGTTCGCGATTATAGCTTTTCGCGATTATTCGTAAAGATTGTGAACCAGCTCTACAGCTTCTCTTCTTCATTCTGTGATCTCAGCCAGTACGAGCGCTGTGTGTATTGCACGTATCCATTCGCAAAGCGCACAAATATGCGCAATGTATGCCGGTAACAATGTTAAAGCATAATTTGACGAATATCTGTCATTGCGAATATCCGAGCGCATATTCACGAAATATTGGAAATTCCTGAATTTCAGATATTCGTTGAATATATTTGAATATTATCGCTCAACACTACTCATTACTAAGGTTGATCACGAATATTGTAATCTAAATTATTGTATTGGCACTTTCAGAATTCACAGGAAAACAATTGGAAAATTTTCGCATTCGGCAATATTCGGGTTTTTTTTTTTATTGTGAATATCGGCAGTTTTTATTGCGAATTTCGCGCGCGCAATATATGTTTAACATGGTGCGAATTTGTGTGGGAATTTTCAAAAGTGATGATTTTCGCAATATTCGCATCACCCCAATATTCGATTTAAAAACTGCTGTTGGTCGCAGGGAGTGTTGCTAAGCTCTTGTTGCAGCTTTCCCATTCGTCCACTTGCATTGAGAGGTGTGTGTAATGGAAAAAAAAATAGAGAATATCCGGAACTGCGAATATTCGGCAATATATTCACCATCTTCGCAAAATTTCCCAATTGCCGATATTCGCGGTTAATATTCAGAATCCGAATCACGTATATTTGCGATTTTTTTGACATCAGTGCCAATGCGTATATTAGGTGAAAGATTTGCGATATTTTGTCAATACGAATTTTGCCTATTGCACTAATCATCACCAGTATTGCTGGAGATGCAGAGAAGGGTTTTGGCAACCAGCACATGTAGTTTTTGCATAAATTAAGTTTAATTGCAAGTAAATCATTTTCAATTCGAAACCATGACCAGAAGAGGTCACCCTGCGCCACACCCGCGGTTGCTTTCCAGATCCAGATGAACTGGTGTTGCCCTCCAAGTAAGTCCATCTGGCTCCTGTGTCCTGGCTACATGTCCCCAGCTTCATTAATGACAGCGTTCCCCATTGACCCCTCTTGTGAGAGGTACTTAAAAAAGTGGGGTAGCTCACTAACTCCAGCAATCCTGTGGTGCCCTCCAGCAATACCTGCCAGTAATTTCACCTGTCTGTGGACTTCTTCGGACACCTATGACTGTAAGAAAATACAGATATATGCACGGACAGCCCCCAATTTCCCAATGTTAGGGACATTAATGAGTGCCTTCTCCTATGCCTGTAGTGTACAAAATGTATAGGGTCCTCCGGTTAGGAAGGTGGAAATTGGGACGGGTGTAACTTCATTAACCCTTCCTATTAATGACTATTAAAGCATAAATTTTTATGTGATTGAAAAGTTAATAATAAGAGAAAGTGTAAAGGCCCCCATACACGTGTCGGATTCGCACCGGATTCCGGCACAATAGATTCCGGGCGCGTGCAGGCCAAACGATCGTGCCGGAATCGCATGCAGCCCACCTTGTCCAATCGATCAGGTCCGATCGTTCAGGGGCCCAGAATCGGATCCGACAGAGAACCAACATGTTGGTTCCATCAGATTGATTCTGCCCAGATCAGGGGGAGTTGCCATTTGTGAGGGGGACAATCAGACACGGAATTGTCCCGGAATCCGTTGGACAAGGTGGTATGCTGCGATGGATACTCTTGGCCGATTGATCACACCTGCGATTCCCGGCAGAATCGCCGGAATCGATCGGGTGAGTGATCAATTGGCCTTGGAATCCGACACGTGTATGGCTAGCTTAAGGTTAGGGGCATGTTTCCAGTGCTTTTTGTGATCTGTCTGTTCAGACATCTGCCGATTAGCGGATCGGCTAACCGCAGTGAGAACAGAGCATCCGCTGGGCACGTAAAGTGTATGTGATCTGTCGGGACGCCCGCCAAGCACTGCGCTTAATGTAGGGGGTCCCAACGGATCACATAACTCTGTGGAAACATGCCATAAGGGTGTTCTAATAATTCTATGTTACTGTACATACAATTGATGGATCTCCATCTTCCATATTTCCTACCAGATGGTACTACCAGTGTTTTGTATTTGTTTAATGCCGAGGATGAGAAAGCAAACTGTTATAAAGCAGATGATTCGGGAGAGTGTGACTTCTGAGTGCTGAATGTAAATATAGGGATTTGCGGCGTTGACAGCGTTGTGTATTTTTATTACTCTGTGATAATTGCTCGGGGTGAATTATTCATGATTATATGAAATCTCAAGTGGTCTGGTGATTTCTTAGAAGAAAGATATTAAATTAGCAATTGTGCCCAGTATAAGTAAGTTTAATCTCTAAACATTTTTTTAAGTCTTGCTGTTGCAGCTGCATACAGAAGTGAGTGCTTTTTCAGCCAGGTGTCCGGCTTTGGCTACAGAAGGAAGTGATTGCTAAGCAACAAGCAAAGAAATGTTGGATGCTCAGCAATCACTTTCCTTAATGTCTAGCCTGCAATGTGACTGGCCAAACTTGAGTTCCAGGAGGTGGAGGCGGGGAAGCAAAAGCAGAGGTAAGAGCTGCTCATGGACGGGTCTTACCTCTGGCAGCTTCCCCGTCTCCTGGAACTCAACTCGGCTGTTAGGTGTGAGCTCCATATGGAGAAGCAGAGGAAAGAGCAGCCCATCACCATCATTATCATTTTAATCGTTAGTAGACCATTGTGACTTTTGTTATTTTAAAAATAGCTTGCAAGCTTGGGCACCACTGATCTAAATAAACGGTAGAACGCTAAAGCAGGGTACAGACGGCTCGATATAGGAGCTGTCCGATGTTCCCTGCAGCAGCATGATGACGTCATCACGCTGCTGTCACCCCGCGGTTTCCATGCAAAGCAAAGGACATCGACCGTGGTTTACAGTGATGTCCGATATCCCTGTTTCTGGGCAGGATTGATGGTCCTGAGCGTGCATGGTGCTCGAAGCGGCCATCGATCTGGCCCATATCTACATATGTGTACCCAGCTTAAGTCAAAGTATCCCATGCAGTGTACGGTTTAGATATATATCATGTAGACATGGCGGAGATAAGCGCTGTTACTAAATCTGCTTACCACTCTCTCAGATTTCTTGCTTCTACAAGCCTCAGTGCACATGGCTAGTTTCACACATATTGGTTGCTGAAGTTCAGGAGAAGAACGGCGCCAGCGCCACGGTAGTCATTCAAGGTTGTCAGGGGACTCGACATTTACTTATTTGTGTGTTGATGCAAAATAAGAAAAAAACAAGTTCGATGCTTTAGCATGATATTTTAAAACTGAACAGTGCCGGTATATTCTTCATAGACGTTCATGGTAGCTGTTATAATATATAGGTTATAGTGGCATCATAAGCCTGCTGGGGGGGGGCTCTAAACTATAAAACTTTCCAACCAGAGAGTGTTTTATTTTTTATTTTTTTTATACAAGGGCTAAAGGATTTCAAACTTCCTCAAGAACCACAATTGCCATGTCAGTGTGACAGTGGCAGCACAGTCTTTGACTTTCCCTTCTGCCCCTTGTGAATGGTATAGTCCTGAGGCTTCTGTCAATTCCTTCAGCACCTTATATATGTGCATCCTCAGCATCCCTTTAGGGATTGTCCCAACTTAGGCTA
>CM070038.1:8684245-8698236 GCA_036250615.1 Ptychadena robeensis | reverse complement strand
TGAGTCTAGCAGCACCATTCATGATGGACTGAAGAGGCGAAAGTCTAGTGAGAGGGAGACAAATCTAAGCGTGTATGGGGGGCTTTAGCCTGTGACAACCTGTTTCTGAGAGTAAAGTAAGCTGTGAGGGGTAACTGTAGGACACGGTCTGTGCTGATGCCAGGCAGAGCAGGTGTCTGTCTGGCTCAGGATGTAAAGTATCAAACTTAGGAATGTGCTAGATGATTCTGAACATGACATGCCATTCTGGGAGTGCCCACCTAGGTTATATAAAGTCTAGTCTGGGGTGAAGCTATGGTCTTCCTTCCTATGGTGTGTCCTGAGAGCTGATAGGAGGTGCAGGTATCTTGATGACACTAGCCCTTGCAGGAACAGACATAGCCGGTCTGTGGGCTGAAGACATTCACTGCAGAGATGTGACCTGTGATCCTTCCCCTTGCTCCCCGGCTGGTGACTAGGGTGACCTGGCCCTAGGAGGAGTTACCATCAGAGGAGAGAGCTAGGTATAAGGCTGCAGATGCAAGGCTGCTCCCAGGATGGCTGGCATGTATGGCCCTGCTATGGACTGATTTATCAATACAGTGCCTGGGAAATTTTTATTGGGATGGGTGCAACTACCTGTGATCGCCCCTTTGTGTGTATGAGAGACCAGGTATGCTGAATCTCCAGGCCTGGCTGTGAAGCTATGTAGAGAAGCTGTTCCTAGTTGTTCCCTGGAGGAGAGGGGAGTGCCTGCTGTAATGGAGGACTGAGGTAGGGCCGCAAGGCAGCAGTGAGTATCCATTCCTAGCGGCCTCTCTGACCAGCAAAGAGGTGCAGCTGTGATGGAGCGCCTAGTGGAGGTAAGAGGAGGCATACAGTAGAGAGCGCAGTGCCGGAGGAACTTTCCAGTAGATTCTAGATAGTTGCCCCCGTCGTCTACCTGGTACGTCAACGGTGCTCGGGCGGTGTCACCTTGTTTGTACAATAACACAAACATTTTCATGGAAGTCTGAATTTGGAGTCCACACACAAAATTAAAGTGGAAAAAACACTACAGGCTGATCAAACTTTGATGTAATGTCCTTGAAGACAAAATGAGGCTCAGTGTGTGTGGCCTCCACATGCCTGTATAATCTCCCTACAATGCCTGTGAATGCTCCTGATGAGGTGGCAGATGGTCTCCTGAGAGATCTTCTGCTGTGTCTGTCAGCTAGTGTCCAGACAATGGACACACTGACACTAAAGTACTATAGATTATCATTCTGAAATTTGGTGGCTGCATTAGTTTAACTTTTTTTTAAAAAGACCCTGAAAGTAATCCAGCGTGATTGAGACTCCAAGAGCTACAAGAAGGCACAAAGAGCTTCATCTATATGGCATAAATAGTTTACTCCAATCAACTATTTAACGAAAATAAACACAAGTTCGAAGTCAAGCTACTCAAAGTTAGAATGGACACCCAGGACAGTGCGCCAAGCATAAGTGGGGGACAGATTGACTGGGGGGGGGACCTGGTGTATGGGACAAGGAGATTGGCTGTCAGGGCGGGAGGCGGTCAGGTAGGGGTGGTCAAGGGGTTTAAAATGGAGGCAGTTAAGTGGCAGCATTTCCCTTTTGCTTTGAAGTTCACCCATCCTCCCTTCCTATTGTACAGAAATTGTTATGATTGTACTGTGCGATTACTGTTTCATTGTATTTTCTCTTTGTCACAGCATGGCGGCAGCTCGACAGATCCGCAGGAGGAAACGGAATTTGTAAGGGGTTTGTGACGTGCTTGAACTCTTAGGTAAGCCTCCACATGGGAGGACAGAAAAACACATGCGGAAAGCAAGTGTTTTTCTGTCCGGTTTCCCCGCCGTGCACTCGTGGTTTTCCGTGTCTGTTCTGTCAATCCGCGGCAGTGGAGTCCAGCTCACTGGGGGTATTGGGAGCGGATGTGCTCCCAAGAAGCCTCAGTGGAGCCTTACCCTTAAGGTCATTCGCCTAATACTGCTCAGAGCAATGCGGGGTCAAGCGCCAATGTGTGTTATTATTATTATGTTATATTGTTATTTTTGTTATATTGTTATAGTTAGGAAGGTTAACTATATGGTTGGTTTGCACAAGGGCTGCTGGCTGGTACGGTTTGGTTATAATGTTTACAATGTTTGGGTGGCACTGTCGGAGCATTTCCTTTAATAACCTGTCTCTGCGCATCTATAAGTTATTAGTTTGTTAAACCACTGTGTGAATTACACTGAGACCCCTTGAGGCTTAGGGGATAATAAAAATGTTAAAAAATATTCAGGTAGCACCATCCCCCCCAGCTCAAACACATTAATAGGAGGCCCGAGCTAAAATTTTGCATAGGGCACCAAAAATGCTAGAAAAACGGCCCTGGACCCATTCACCTGTACAATTTTAGGGGTTTAAAGGACCAAAACGGGGCTCTGGCCTCCAGAAGTGATGGAAGAAGCTGGGTATACGTGGCTTGATGAAGAAACAGATTCGGGCCGAACAACGTCGGGCACGGTGTGTGCTCATGGTGCCCAATGTTGCTGTAATTTGTTACAAGATTTGAGCCATCCATGGTTCCTTCGAGCTCAACCAAACAGTTTACAACATGTTGGAAACCTTGGTTGAAATCCATTACTTTGAATGGGGTCTGTGGTTCTCCATCCAATGTAATGGACGGGCTGCCAGACGCAAAAGTGCTGCGACTCGATATGGGGGCAGCTCTAACCTTGCAGGGCTGCCCATAGCATTCATAGGGCCTCCTTTCCCTCCCAAAGTTGTTGAGCGCAAAGGGGTGGGGGTGCTACCAAACCTGATCCTCTGAGGCTGCTGTGGCAAGTTCAGGGAACCAGATCAGGTGGCAGCTGGGCCCCTGAATGCTTGGGCCCGGGACAAGACTCCCCCCGACGACGGCCATGCAGCCATGTATTGAGCCGTGTATACTAAGCTTAAGTGTAGAAATGAGGACAGCATGTGATTTTTAGGGTGACCAATGGGTTAGAAAAATCCAAAAGAAAAAACAAATCAATCAACGTCATCAGTTTTTTGACTGCTAGAGATGGTCGAATTTATTTTCAAAAATTTGACCATTTCGAGTTAATTGCAAAGCCCCTAAACATGGTATCATCACCAAACATGTAGAGAATTGTTGGGGGTATACTACCAAAAAAGAAAGTATGTCTCTAACACAAATAGTTTTTGCATAAATTAAGTTCAAAGTCTAGTAAAATTTTCAAAAATCTGAATTTCGACTTTGAACTTAATTTATGCAAGAACTACATGTGTTAGAGCAAAACTTTTTTTCCAAATGTTCCCACAGCCCTTTTCTACATCTCCAGTAATTTTTGTTGATGATACCATTTTCAGAGGCTTTGCAATCAGCTCACAAAGTTAGCAAGTCGAAAAATTCAACCATCTCTAATGACTGCAAGAAAAATCCCCTTCAGCTCTAGTCCGTAATTCTACTTTAAGGATTTAGAAGCTTTAGAAACTCCATCAGAATAATTGAATTTGCTTTTCCTGCAATCCATCCCATCGATGAAAAAAAATACTCGTTATCAGTCGCCCATCATCCCGATAGTTTACCAGACTCGAACACCCTCCTCGTTATTTATTACTGCATTCGAGTACTTTGCCAAAATTAAGTTAAAATGATCCTTCGATACAGTAAAGATAAACGCCTTCAAGTTCATCAGAATCCTGTGATAGATCGGCTTCCCTCTCTGGGCAGGTTCTTCCCTCTGGGAGAAATAAACATCGCTGCTGTTATTTTTTTTAGCAATTTGAGATTTAACAACCGTCTAATATTTATTCCTATCGGCTAAACATTTCAGTGCTATTCCTCTCTGGGAATACCTCGAAGGGGCTGCGATTTTTTGTATAGGTATTGATTGGAGTCTCATTGAAACTACTTGAGAAGAAAAAAATTAAGCATAGCTCAGACTAAATAATTCTTTCCAAACAGAAAGTGGAGATTCGATCATTTTTTTTGTGATATTAGTTTTCTGTTAACTGTTCGTGTAACAGATGGAATTTTGTAGAAACATTTGTAAAAGTTAGGAACTGGAATGACTCAACTCCATATCTGAAACAAGGGGGATAATCAGAGACCGCCTAAACAGGCGAGCCGACCAACATCCCAAAATTATATGGAAAAACAAAACAAAATTTTCCCCATCAAAAGATGGAAACGCGGGGACGGCCGACTCTTGGCATATCCTCTAATCTAGAGGCATACTGTCATATTAAAGATTAATGGAACATAAAATACGTATGTAACATCCCCTATGTGTAGTGGCATCCATATAATTGTAAACATGAAAAGGCTTCAACATATCAGTCCATGATGGTATTCAAATTTAATGTCCATTCAAAGGGGCGATGGTAATAAAAACAAAAGAACAATGGTTTTGGACTGTCCTTGCTTCCAGAGAGAGTGGAGCACGAGAGTGTGGCGGGATCAAGGGAGAGCCGATGTTATCGATGGGCCCCGACACGTGTTTCAAACCCTTTTTCCTCAGGGTGTCCCACTCACAACTCATCAATCTCGCCCGTCAAGATATCGTTAAGAGTGGGAAGCTAGGAATGGAGAGCAAGGTCACGCCACTCCCACCAGGATGGGAGGGTCTTCACTGGATAAAAGTATAAAGGTAGCCATACATGTTCCGATTCCATGGCCGATCAATCACCCATCCGATCGATTCCGCGATGCCACCCTACCACCTTGGGCCACCGATTCCTGGACGATTCCGTGCCCGATCGATCACTTCACAAATGGCAACTCCCCCTGATGTGTGCTGAATCGGATCAGAAAGACCAACATTTTGGTTGTCTGGCAGATCCGATTCTGGGCCCCCGATCGATTGGACGTGATCGATCGGGCAAGGTGGGCTTCACGCGAATCCGGGACGATCGATTAGCGTGCACGTACCCGGAATCGATCGTCTCGGAATCCCTTGCGAATCGGACCCGTGTATGGGGACCTTTAAAAGGGTAATGCGTAAGAAGAGTAGACTGTCCCAGGGAAGGAATATGGTACGGAACATCCAGTCATGTGGTTAGAGTGCTTAGGTATTGCACGGGGAATTGTCCCCAGAGAGGGTAGATCCTTCCAAGTAGGTGAATGAACTTTCATCACCAAACTTGCTGGAGATGTAGAGAAGGGTTGGGGGTATACTACAAAAAAGAAAGTATGTCTCTAACAAAAATAGTTATTGCACAAATGAAGTTCAAAGTCAAGTAAAAATTTAGAAAATTGGAATTTTGACTTTGTTTTTAACTTAATTTATGCAAAAACTCCATGTGCTAGAGCAAAACTTTTTTTTCCAAATGTTCCCACAACCCTTCTTTACATCTCCAGCAATGTTGGTGATAATACCTTGTTCAGGGGCTTTGTAATCAGCTCACAAATTTAGCAAGTCGAAAAATTCGACCATCTCTACTGAACAACAACTTTATTACCAGTGACCCAGCAGGGGAGCACCAGACACTTTAAGACCCAGGTGCCCAACCTGCGGCCCTTTGGGCATTTTTCAGTGGCCCCCCTCAGTCCTCCACTTGCGGCCCCCCCCAAATCTAACTGTTAATGCATAGGGCATAGGAACACGCCAATCCACCGATCCCCTGCTGACCCATCTTCTCCAAAGGATCTTCTTTGAGGCATTGATGATATAATTGGGGCACATAACCTTTGATGATACATATGTAAAAAAACATGCATAACCATACTACAGTATTCCCTAATGCTTGAAGTATCATTAAAAACAAGTGATTGTTATTTTAAAAATAACAATAATGTCTTCTAGCTCTGCCTGCTGTAATGTTTTCCATTATAAAATGCTTCTACAAGTCAATTTAGATTAAAAATGTTATGTTTATTGATGACGAGGGCCACACTTGTGGCATTCCATATCTACTCAGTTGCCCACTACAGCTTTAAGGCAAGAACAGCAAACAAGGAGTTAATAGAAAAGGGTGACCACAATAGTCTGGGTAGTCAAACAGTTCAGTCTGCTGCACTCAGTTCCAGGGGAAGTAAGCCCAGAAGTGACCAGTACTTGGGTAGTCACAGGGAGACCTCCACAGCCTGGCAGGGACACGCGGAAGCGGCATTCTCAAGCCTCCGTCCACAGTTCTCCACGTGGCATTCGCTCCCAGCCACCCCACCGGAACCTTGGCAAGGGTAGAGACTGGACTCTAAACAAGTAACTGGAGCTTCCAGGAACAGTGAAAAAAAAGTGTGCCGGACCAAACTGAGGCAGGTATAGAGTCTCAGGGTGGGTAGCGTGCCCAGTTACTTCCACTCCACCAGACTCCTTCCTGCAAAGCTGACCCCTTACATACCCAAGAAATCCTGGAGAATAATTGTCCGGGGACTTAAAGGGGACATAACCCTTCGATGTATGTGGCACTTCACTACACTGTCACTTCCAGTTTTCAGGGCCAGGGAAGTACTGAGGTGGAGTGATACTTCCACGTTCCAAATACTGGAAGTGACTTCATGAATGTCACTTTCGGCATCGGGAGGTTTACCTCCTCTTCCTCCTATTTAGTAGCAGGCTAGCAGGAAGGGGAGTTACTCTCCCTCCTACGTTCCCGCCCCACTGTAACAAAGCAGGATTTGAGGTAGTGATCTAGGACTGAAACACCAGTGTTGATGATGAAAGTTTAACATTTATTGAAACATCAGCAAACTGGTAACTTGATTAGGCCAAAGCATGTCCGTAATAAACAAGCAGGAAATGTTCACCCTTGCCGCATCAGTCGGTAAGCGTCTCTTGCGCTGAGGAATCCCGGTCCCAACAGGGCAGGATACAACTCTGCTCGCCTCACCAGGGGACACCCCACTGAGGTCGGAACTAATGTGGTTCAGTTTTGGTTGGATCGGGGAAGAAGTGCATACCTGTGAGCACTCTATGGCCTGTCCAGACATCTTCTCAAGGGAAGATTAGCAGAAATGGGCGTGGGTGTTCATGGTCTGCTGTCTGGGCGAACACTTCCGATGTTCAGTCCACCTCCCATACTTAATATGGAGGCAAAATTTTACCCCTCACCCCACAGTCAAATGGTGTAGTACAACCAATGACATATTTTTCCCACCCAGCCCACACACCCCCATCCATAAACCAAAACCAGAGGTCTCTGATGAAGTTTTAAAGTAAAGAGTAAAGCCAGTTTGAGTTGAGGAGTTTACCTCCCTGCAGAACTGTCTGGTTGTCTCTGTTGTGACCCCGGTTCATGCTACAAATGTAGGTATAGTGCTTTCAGCATTAGTGATGAGCGGCATAGGCAATATTTGAATTTGTGATATTTCACTAATTATTCTACTAATATTCAATTATATTCATAAATACGAAAGTTGCGTATATGGCCATGCATTGTGATAATATAATCGCAATAATAATCCCATTGTGATTATCTTCTAAATGAATGGTCACACGGTATTTATTATTATATAATCGCAATGCATGACCATAAGATTGCCAGTGCATAATATCTTGAATACTCGAAATTTTTGCTGCAATATTCACAAAATTTGTGAATATCTTGAAAAGCCGATATTCGCCGAATATATTGTCAATTCAAATAGTTGAGCACAACACTATTCAGCATTCATTCCCAATGCAGAGCACATCAAAAGAAGCCTTGGATTATTTCCTAGCATATAGTGACCATGTCAATCAATACTGAAAGATTTCTAAACATGAACGGTGCGTTCACTGTATGACAAACAAGTCACATGGTAACTGTACCGCTGCACACAAGCGTATATGACCCTAGACGCCTCATTTTAAAACATCTCAGATGATAGTTCTAGGAATAAGATAAAACAAAAAAAGAAATATACACATCACATGACTACAAATGATTGCTGTACACTCTAACAAGCGCCAACATGGAGCGCCAATGTCTTCCCGACACGAGAGAGCGAATTAATCTTTCCACCCACCTGTAGTTTGTAAAGTACTTAGTAACACACTCCTGTGCAAGACGGCCCTGACAGTCTATCGATTGCTTAATTCCCAGTGCGTGCGCAGAGTCTACTTAACAAATTTGTGTTTCAGCTCAATCTGTGGAACAGTTCACATGTACCTGTGTGTATTCCGCACTCACACCAAGCTCCTTCTATTTTCCAGAATTTCATTTTGTAATTGTTGCATCCCTTGAAATCTCAGGTCTGTTTACTATGGAGCTCCGCTTAATACATCATAGAGACAAATGGATGTGATCAAATATAAATATAATGCAAACAACATGTCTGAACCTTGAATATGTCTCACTTTTATGATGATATCAGCATGATATAAATACAATGGTCATGTCAATACGAAATTTTTGGTTTTATGCATGGCATGAAACAATGCTGTTCAGTAACCCTAAATGATACAAAACTTTTGTGCCCAATATTTAAAGGTACACATAGTAATTTTTAAAAAAATTTCAAAAAAGTTAAGAATTACCGTATATACTCGAAAAAGAGCCAAGTTTTTCCAGCCCCAAGAATTGGGCAGAAAGTGCTCCCCTTGGCTTATACTCGAGTCAGCTGAGGA
Source organism: Ptychadena robeensis (assembly GCA_036250615.1). Lineage (NCBI taxonomy): Eukaryota > Metazoa > Chordata > Amphibia > Anura > Ptychadenidae > Ptychadena > Ptychadena robeensis. The sequence goes on along the minus strand of CM070038.1, from coordinate 8,689,711 downwards.
GGGTCCACTCACCTAATCTGAATTTCCATGCTGAATGCTTCAGACAGGCAGCTTCCCTCTTCACAAAACACACAATTATTATAAAAAAGTACATAAAAAAAAGAATAAAAGGTATCATTTGAATGATAAAATCTCTTAAATACTTATTTGGAAAGAATGATTTCAAAACAGTAAGTATTCATATTTATGTTTTGTTTATAATAAACTTTTTATTACCATTGGAAATGTGTTTTGTTTTTGTTTTATTTTGAATTGTATTAGATACAATTATCACTGTATCCAATACAATGCCCTTTTGCACCCTCTGAAAGGGTTAACTTCAAAGAGCACATCTGGAAATGACACTGGGGGTGATTTTTACCCTGTGCACCTTGTATTAAGGTCCCATACATACCATAGAATTAGACCAGATAGGCCAATAGTAAGTACCAAATTACAAGTATTCAATCTCAAATATAGGATGCGGTGACGGTTCTTTTTATGTAAACGATGAAGATGAGGCATAAACGTTTGCTCCAGCTGTTGTCCTCCGCTTTTAGCTAATATAAGTGAAATACCGAATGCTGGCTACACATAATAAGATCAGCAATTTGCAATCTTTTAACCGAAGCTTCTACTTTAAAACAGTTTTATATGTTATTTCTAACGGCGATGCCTCACAAAACGGATTTGACCGATTGGCATTCTCCGAAATATCAATATATACAGATACTCAGAAGCAAACCAGGCGGCATGTAAATGTCTTAGACCTTACCTCATTCACAATAAACTAATGCATTCGCTGTGAGGCTTCGCGCATTAACAAATCAGCAGGTGCGAGAGAAGTCATTAATTCCGCATTTTTAAATATTAATGTCATATGCAGATAATGTTTTATAGACCTCATCAATGCGGGATATAGCATTATTATATTACATTATCAGGCGCCGCACATCTGAAATTAAATGTAGTATTTGCATGAACGTGGAGGTGTACTTAGGATAATGAGGAGACATTACTCGCCGTTCCTTATCACAACATATGTTAATCTTTATTCTATTTCTATACAGGAAATGGCGGAATAATAATAAGGCTTTGAATAATAAACATCCATACATAAAATAACTGCGCCATAGTTCCTTCTGAATTGTTAGTCAGATGCAAACTTTCCAGAATTAAACCCTGATTACTCGAAGGGAAATGGAAGTACAATCGGCTGTCAGCGCTGTAATCAAGTATGTAAAATACCGTAATAAATCTAAACGTACAGCGTATGGTATAAAGGTCAGGGGAAATCATACGGTATAAACAGCCAGAATGCCAGTGTAGATGAGTGGACCCTGTAACCCATACACATGCTTTGCAAAGGTTTGAGGAGGTGAAAAATGGCTGGGCCGACCAATCAGCCTGACATTCCTCAAACCATTAACCGCCCTAGCGGTCAGGACGGCAGCATCTCGTCCAGCGCTGCTGCTGCTAGTATAGCACACATCGGGGCTCCGGGAGCGCATACTCACAGTTCTGCGCTGTCCTGGTGTCCCCGATTTCATTACACCAGGTTAGAGAGGGTTAACTGCAAATGGGCACATCTGGGGCACCAGTGACTTTATTTGGGCGATGTTAAGTACATAGCAGCATAGCTTTGTTCCCTGATTTTTGTGTTTTTTCATAAATTTTATAAAAAAAAAATTATTTTTATTTTACATAATTGGTTGTTTCAAACATTATTATAGTCACGATGTTTATTAGACCCGCGTAAGGACATATTATGGGAAGTTACAGGCCTACAACATAAAGAAAACATTTACTATTGAAGTCTATGGTGCGCTTTTGGTACAGAAATCTAGACCCCAGCAGTGCGCTAGGGAGGTTAACATTAAACGACACCATGGGACTGATCTCTTCCTTCACACATACTTGGCCATTAGCCATTCACTGCCGTTACACTCATAAGATTAGAATGTATACCGTATTTTTCGGACTTAAAGACATACCCAGTTTTTAGAGCAAAAAATCTGAATAAAAATGTGTTTAAATTAATTAATGGAAAAGTCCCCTGCAGTACCCAATTTCAGCCACAAAAATAATGTCACTAGAGAGCACACTTCGGCATCTCATCTTCCTCACACACGGGGAAGGGAGAGGGGCGCGGGGGGAATCAGTAAACCAATCTCCTTGTTTACTCTCCTCTACTGGGCTCTGCAAATATAGCCAATAGAGACCATTTTGACGATTTCAAGTTAATTGCAAAGCCCCTGAACAGAATGAATCTAACACAAATAGTTTTTGCACAAATTAAGTTCAAAGTCAAGTCAAAATTTAGAAAATTGGAATTTTGACTTAGATTTTGAACTTACATGTGCTAGAGCAAAACTTTTTGTTTTTCAAATGTTCCCACAACCCTTCTTTACATCTCCAGCAAGTTTGGTGATGATACCATGTTCAGGGGCTTTGCAATCAGCTCACAAAATCAGCTAGTCGAAAAATTCGACCAGCTCTAAAGCCTACCATACACAAGCCGATCCGCAAAATCGGCCGCTGATCAGGGGTGCCCCCATGGGGCGACAGATCCCTGTCGCCCCACAGCTCGGCCGGCCAGAGAAAGCTTGGGAATGCAGCGTGATGGCGTCATCAGGCTGCACACCAGAGCTGATCGCACCAGCTCTGTCGGCCCCCACTCGGTGGGTGTATGGCAGGCTTAATAGCCAATACAGTTCAGCACCCAGCCAGCTCTCCCTTGCACACAGCCAATCTCCTATTTGGCGGGAGAGGTAGTGGGAAGCCAAGTTGCGATCACCAGCGGCCAAATGGCCGAGGGTGGTTGCACATTCGGACCATAAGACGCAGAAACGTTTTCCCCTCAACTGTGGGGTGAAAAAGTGCATCTTATAGTCAGAAAAATACAGTATATCACTGCTATGTAGTGCTGGGTCCTCCCTAATAGAAATTCAGAAGCAAAAACCCCCACTTGCTATATTACTATGATACACAGTGAGAGGCCTCTTAGTAAGGCGTGGCGTGGATGCTGTCACTATCTCTAAGGCTTTTTTACGATTCCGCTAAAGCATCTTGAAACTTGAGCGCCATTTGCTGTACGTGCCGCCTTCTATCACTCCGCCATCTTCCAATTGTGTGAAGTCAGCACTTTCGCACACTTTCTCTTTTCATTAAAATGTATCTAATGAGGGGATGTGGATCATGTAGATATTTCAAGCTTAACTCTGGCTTTTGATTATGTTTAGCCATAAATGCCGAATTCACAGAACACTATAGTCGTGTATACTGTTGTACATTTTCCTGTACCGCTAATTAAACTCCCATCTCCGTCATTAATTGCAGAATGGAGACTAAGACAATGTAAAGAGTAATATAAGCCTACTTGTTATGTGAAGTCCATATTGCTCCTCAGCTATCTCTTCCTTATTAAAATACTCATTTTGCAATGTATGGGAGTTACAGGTGTAGTGTTGGCTGGGGTCACCCCGGAGTCACTGAGTGTTTCTGATAGCAGGTCAATGCGTCACCCCAGATTTAGTCTTGGTTTTTACACCAGACTTTGGTGAGCATTGGTGGTCCTTTAAGGAGCATGTTCCTTGCATAACCTCCTGGGCATTGCGTATGTGGCGCGTTTTTTCCTACCCGCCCGGAGGTCCCGTGCATAACTCTGGCATCACCTCCATTTACAGGGAGGTCTATGGCGCCGCCTACCCCCGCCCCCTTTGTGTCACTGGTGATGCGATCGGGGGCAGACCCGGAAACATCAGCATAGATGCCCATGCCCCAGATCAGCAGGGGAATCCGGCGGACAGGTGAGTTTTCCCATTATTTCCATTCTAAAACTCAGCCCGAGTTTACCTGGGCCAGACACCCAGGAGGTTAAAATGTACTGTCACACACAACGTTATTGAATAAAGCTATAACTTTAAAAGGGGATAACTTTTACTAAAGGGAATATTAACAGTTCACCTGTCAGGCCAGGGATGGGGTAAAATGCTTAGGGACTAAGTTACAGTCTATAAACCAGTTGCTGGAAGGCTAAGGCTCAAACCCAATAGGAAAGGTGCAGTCTTTGGTGTAGCTGGCTATGCTAAAGGAGGCATCGTCCTACTCAACCCCCTGGCCCTTCCAGGGTTAACACTCACATGGTGACCAGTGCTGTTTGCAATGCCCTATGCAACGGTACAAGTTCTAACTTCGGGCCCCCTGTTGAAGGTGGTAGGGTGTTAATAGTTGGAGTTGCCAACATGGGGGGGTACTATTAGAGGAGCTGAAGGGGATGGGTGTAGGAGGTTTGGAGCAAAGGAACACGCTATACACGCAAATTCTCCATCCTCTTCTCCTTCCCCCTCCAGCACACCCACAACCATGCTGCTCAGATCTGCACAGGGAGGGTGCCAGGTATGTTTGTGAGGGAGGGCATCGAGGACCTCCCAGGGATGCATATACATATTCGACATAGCAAGAGAAATAGCCCTGATGTTGACTGCTGGTTCCTGTAGAATGGGCCTGCTCCCACAGGGATGCCTTGAGGTGCTTGGTACATCCTCTGCATCTCTTGCTAGGCCAGTGGTTCCCAAATGTTCCTTGCAGGCCCCCCTTTTCTATTAAGTAACATTATCGAGCCCCCCTCCCTATTCAAACACAGGTTGAGAATGAAGGCCCGCCCCCCTGCAATACCTTCGCGACCCCCAGTTTAGGAACCACTGTGCTAGGCAGACTGTAACTCCATACAGGACCTGTGGCCCCTCCCATGAATCATATTTATATTTTATGTACTGGGCTGCACCTGTCCCTTTTGCTGGATAGAACCTCAAGGGTTACATTACACTGCACAACCTTCCAGCACAATCTAGAATCTTTACAGAAGATTTAAAGGTACAAACACATAAAATATATACAGTGCCATTTCAATTACACTACAATACACCAGAATGTTAGCACACCAGAAGGTTTATTGGGGTCCTTCTTCACCGGTCCGCTTCTAACACTCTACTGCTTATTCTGGGTTACATTTCTATGTATTGAGTAAGACTTTGCAATAAATACATTTTATTCAGCATATTAAGACGTCCCACTTGTAAAGCTGAGGAAGATAGAAGCCAATGTGTTGGGACTTCTAGAATTCCTCAAGGCTTGATCAAAATTTAGAAAGCATTGGTGAACCAATCTCCATGGAGAACCCATATTGGTATCTGGTGTGTACTATTTACCATTTAACTACACACACTGCAGTTCACGACATCCATAAAAACAGTTTACCAAACTGCACACCATAGGTTGGTTAATATAGGTCTATGTCATGATGCCAGCCCCTCAATATTATAAACAATTTTACAGACAGGAAATTGGGACCTTGTTTGGCTTATGTACACATCATATGAACAAGGGCACGAGACGCACAACCTAGTGCAACAAATATGATTTGAATACTAGCTAGGGGGTGAGGGGTGACCGGATATTAGTAACATTAATGGTATGCCCTAGCCA
>CM070038.1:8648748-8661127 GCA_036250615.1 Ptychadena robeensis | reverse complement strand
TTTCTTGAAATCGGGTTTTGGCTGGGAAAGCCACATAAAAAACATGACTTTCGCAGGCAAAACGGGACGGTTGACATGTCTGCTCAGGACAAGCCAGGATCGTATTAACCCGGCATACCCTGGAAAGCTGTGGCGGTTCTCTCTGCGGCTGCTACTATTCCGGGGTTCCGGGATCGCCCCTTTAACATCACCAAGATGCAGAAGGGGTAAGGAGGGCATGCCATAGACCTCCATTATAATGGAGGGGTGTCAGTTACCCAGTCCACATTGTCAGCATCATCAATGACAGTAGACGGGTGGCGGAAGGGTGGGAAATCCAAGCAGAGTACAGTGTACTCAGCTGTGGCGTGATAGGAGCTGACCGCTAGGTAGGTTAAACAGGTGGAGTGGATCCCCCTATGCCTATACCTATGGACATGAAAACATGGCATTGATTGGAGAACATTTTCGAATTCGGCAAAGACAACAAATAAGATATTGGTGCAATCCATGTCTGCAAAGACAAGCCACGCTGGAGTCCATGTCCAAATATTAACAATTATAATCAACACCCAGAAAGGTTCTTCAAGTTAACTTCTGCAATTTACATCTCGGATCTTCTGATATATATGACATCACTATATCCTCCATAGGAACTGTCCAGGGTTCTGAAAGTTTCCCTTTAAGGCAGTGGCTTCCTTTTTATTTAGGAACATTATCGAGCCCGCCCTCCCTATTCAACCACAGGTTAATAATGAGGGCCTGCGCCCCCCTGGAATACCTTTGCACCCCCCAGGGGGGCCCACCCCCCAGTTTGGGAACCACTGCTTTAAGGAAACTGAAACTCTTCTTTGTAAATACGATTAGTATAGAAGGCATAAATGAAAGCCGGGAGTAAAAACTGATATTAGGGCAAAATAAAGGAAGTCCGCGCACGTGCGCTTTTCCTGCCCTTGGTTTTTTTCCTATTGATTTTCCAGTTCCTCCATACAATCTGTGTGTGCGGTTTATAATGTTTGCTGATTGTCTTGTGCCGGATTTTATGACTCTCTTCCTTGTCGCTACCTCCTCCCAGACACTTCAGTCTTCCCTTCATCTTAGTCATCATGCTCCTCTTATTGAATTGAGTTCCTGGACTCTAACACTGCATACTAATAAACCCAACAACATAAATGAATAAAAGGAAATAAGTGGACACCGGGGACAGTGCCCCCATTACAGGAAGAACAAGTACAAAGAATTGTCTGTGCTGGATTTTAGGCGACTGAGACACGGGGTGCTGGGGAATATCATTAGAAAATGAAATATACCGAGTTAGACAAGATGATATTACTTCAATTTTGTGCTTTGTTACTTTGTTAGAGAGCGATATATTATATCAGAATGAATGGGTGATAGCAGACATCATGAGGGGCCGATGGGATGTGCGCCTGCCTTACTGTTCGCACCCAACAAGCCAATGTTCAAAGCCTTGGAGGACAATGCACCATACAGAGCTGTTTCTCCCGCTATGCGGGTGCATAGGTCCCTGGGTACCCTGGTGATCTACTCCACACACATATTTAGCGTGATATAAATGATACACCCCCCGCTCTACAACTCGGCCGGTCGAACTATAACAACCCCACCCCAACTCACCCTCCACACTCAACAACTGCCCCATGCTATAACTTTGTAGATAGGGGTCTGAGTATGGGTACCTTAAATCTGGTGGCGCTCTGCTTCTCCGGTGATGTTATGTTGAGGTGGGCTCTGGGCGCAAAGAGACTTGGAAAGGTAAACGTCAATAGTGATATCTACCTTACCAGTTCTCTTTTTCCCCGGCAGCCGCCGTGTGACACTGGTGAGGTTCCAACGAGTTGTCCTTTGTGTTGAGATGTCTTCCCTGACAGCTGTGCATGCACAGTATAAATGAGTTCTCCTTCCCAGTCATGATCTTCTACCTTGACATTTGCGGACTGCCATACTTTTTCAGAGATACAGCATTCAGCTTACGGGCTTCGGGCGTTAAAGTTAGGAGGTGAGTGAGGGGGGTTCTGAGGATTAAGGTTAAGGAACTGGAAGGTAAAAAATGTTTTAACCCCCCAAACCCTTTATTCCAACCCCTGAAGCTCACCCGCAAAGTCAAATGCCACCCCACCTAGCCCTTAACTTAACCCCAACAAATCTCTGGCCTTAAGCTGAACCCGTTAAATCTCTGATCATAAGCTGCAACCCTGAAAAAGTATGGCTATCTGCAACTGTCAAAGCAGGAGATCTCGACGGGGTAGGAGAACTAATAAAGAGTCTCCCCCTATCATCATCGAGCCTGCATAAAGGTAACTAATGTATATGTGTTTGTTTACAACCACTGTAAGGCTTATGGCTCTGCATTGTGAAGGGAAGATGCCAATTACCAGGCCACAGCCTGGAGCAGAGGAACTGAGGAGATCAGCAGAAGTGAGGAAGAAGGTATGAGTGCCCAGAGCCGTAGGGGACCTAGGTGGCAGGGCACATTGCCTCAGGCATCGGCCAGTGCAAGTGCAGAAGGGTAGGGGCGGGGCTGCAAGGGGACGTCAGAGGCCGCCCCGAGAAAAGGGACCCGCCTTGGGAGGAGGACTTCTTGTCGGCGCGGGACATCACCCACCCTCCCCTTTTTTGTTTGTTTTGCTATGGTTGCTAATGTTTTTCTTTTATCTTTTGTCACAGCAAGGCGGAAGCTCGGCAGTGCCGCATGAGGAAAATGGAGCCTTGAGGGGCTGGTTGTGACGTGCTAGGACTTTAAGGGCAGTCACGAAGTACGGTTGGGGGCGTTGCCCCGGTTCAGATTTGAATTTGCAAGATAAGGTACCCATCGTGCTAGGATTTAAGGCCAGGTGGCCAGTACAGTGGTTGGAAGCAAGCTTAAGAAGTGGCGGCACTGCTGGGCGACCCCATATGCAAATGTTTATGTTTACAGGCTGTGGCCATTTTTCTGTTAAATGCACTTAATTACATAAACACAAAATTCCAAAGAACAAGTGACTCTGTCATTATTTGTTAGAGTTAGGTTAGTTTCATAAGGTAAGAACGGCTCGATAGTCCTGGGGGCTTGTTTCTTTCCTGCGACCCCTAGACATTCACAATCATTTCATCCTTGCAGTGGGTGTGAATAAACAAAATGAGTGATGGGGTTTGGCTTTAAGATAGTTTTGGTGATCAGATAAACCTACAGATCTAGCCACGGCCTGGTTTGTGTGAGTGTCAATCAACAAGTATATATCTAGGTGATGCGAGTTGATGCATTAAACATTCCAGTATATCCTCCTTGATGTTTCCTCCTACACACTCTTATTATACGTCTATAGTGATAGCCGAACATTAGCCTTGTCTGTTCGCAAACAGGCAGATCGGGCTTTTAGAAAAGTCCGACGTCCATCTGTTCACAGTGAAATACAAATTCCAGGGAATTTGAATCAGGTTAAAATGAAAGTGACACCAGTGACGGCACTTCCGGTACATGGAACGCACAGACCGTGTTCCATATGCTGGAAGTGGTGTCAGTGATGTCACTTCCGTTTTTTTGTCAATTTTTTTTCACTGGAGACTGGGATCTCTAGTGAATTTTTTTCCTCTGGCTGGATCTTTCTGCGCCTGATCTGGCCGGCGGAAGAACAATTAACCTCTTCTCTGTGGTGAAGGGAGCGGGTCGAACACCACAGGAAAATATTAATATTATTATGAAAGGTTTTATTCAGGGGTGTCAATTTGGGAAGGTAGGTACTCTCAGTTGTAAATTACTAATAAAAAAAATTGGACGTCTAAGGGTGTTGCAGATCTAGGGGTTGAAAGGTTGACATTAGGACTGCAGGTCTCAGAAGTTAGTTAGTAAGTCAGAAAATGTCAAGGTTGCACTACTGAGATATGAGATATTGGGGGTTCAAACGGTGTTGTACTGTCAGAGTTATCATATTTTTTGGACTATAAGATGCAAGCAGTTTTTAGAGCAGAAAAAAACAGAAAAAAAAATATTTAATATGTTTTCACATCAATTGGGTTAATGTAATATATATCAAATATCAAATTCAGCCAGTAGATGTCACTAGCAGCAGTACACACACAGCACAACGTCATCTTCCTCACTGACTGGGAGGAGGGAGGCCAACAGCTACAGAGTCTCTCCTCTGCTCTCCTTCTCCTCTCTGGCTGCCTGTGTCCATGGAAGCTGCAGTGATTGAGGTTTCCACGGACACAGAGAAAGGGATATATGGCAGTTCATCTCTCCCTCTCTTCATTGCTTATTCTAGCAGGGTTCTGGGCTCTGTTGGCATAAGCAATGATACAGTTCAGATGGGAGATTACCGACGCCGGCCAGCATCTCTCATCTTGACAGCTCCCCGGCTAATCTTGTTGCTGGGAGAGCTGGCGGGAAGTCAAGACGAATTCGGACCATAAGACGCAGGCCCTTTTTCCCCCCGATATAGTCCGAAAAATACGACCCAAATCCAGCTGGTGACCTGTGGATGGAGACAGCTAATTGGAGGATCAATCAGGAACAGGCAGATCCATCTGTAGCAGAATCTACAATGCAGGAAGCTGACGCGGAGGACAGTGAGGGAGACAGTGAGGAAGACCACCCTACATATGGGGTGAGTATCAAACACCACCTCCTGGTACTCATCTGAGTATCTCACTATTAGTTATGTGCACCCCTGTCTGTAGACCATTGAAGGTCAATGTGTGAGATACGTGGGCAGCCTATACTTTTAGTAAGTTGGAAACTGTTTGCTAATTATTTCAGTGTCATTAATGTGTCTCACTATTATAATTACAATTCTAATGATCGGGTTTAGGGTTTCATTATGCGATAATCTCAGCAAGAGAAAAAGAAAACCTCCCATAAAGACTGCGGAGGGAGGACAAGTGTCCCTGGCGAGTGTGTGAGATAGTGTGTTGTCTGAATGAAACCCCAGCTGTATGCCTGGGGGCAGCGAGGGAAATTGGGATATAAATACAACTGCACATGTGTATCGGTTATTTTTGGACTCAAATTCACAACAATGGAGGTATTTTGCATCCATGGTTTAGCAGGCAGCACCATGGAGAATTTCACGTTCACCGCTGGAGCATTCGCAGCAAAATGTCTTTAAAAATAGATTAGCAAAAAGCGCTGATTAGTTTCATGTGACCGCATTTTTACATGTATTTATAACCGGCGACGGCTCCAGAGTTTGATTGCTTTATTTCTTATAATTATGCTCTACTGGCCTATCATACAGCTCCTTACAGAGGACACAGAGCCATTCATATCTGTCTATAACCCCAGAGCTTACAATCTACTACATTGTGCTTATTATAGAGAGGACATTCAATTTCTGTACAAACAGTGTTCCTGGTGGAATTCAATACAAGGCTAACCACGTTATATTATAGTCAACACATCATTTATTCAAACTTCAGCATGGCTGGGCTGTTTCTAGTCTTTTGGGGGCCCTATTGCACAGGGCCCCTGTAACGGTATCAACCGCCAGCGACGTCCTTCTCCCGTGACCTCCAAGCCAAGCTGGGGTTTAGGTCTACCAGACAGTCCACACAATGCCCCACCGTCTGAGAGAGGATTAGGTGTACATTACACATCTCTCCAGATGGACAGAGTGGTTCTGTTACAGCCCCCCTGGCCGAGTTGTTGAGTTGGGGCGGCGATTGTGGGAGCTATCGTTCGTTCGTTCAGCTGGCCAAGTTGTTGAGTCACTATTACCCAGGGAGGCAGAGGGCACGACCACCCACGGCCAGCCATTTTTAGGTCTCTCCAGAGATACGTAATTGGGTTTAAGTCAGGGCTCTGGCTGGGCCAATCAAGAACAGTCACGGAGTTGTTGTGAAGCCACTCCTTCGTTATTTTAGGGTCATTGTCTTGTTGGAAGGTTAACCCTCGGCCCAGTCTGAGGTCCTCAGCACTCTGGAGAAGGTTTTTGTCCAGGATATCCCTGTACTTGACTGCATTACTCTTTCCCTCAATATCAACCTATGACAATATCGTCCTGTCCCTGCAGCTGAAAAACACCCCACAGTATGATGCTGCCACCACCATGCCTGTTTTAAGGCCTAAAATTTCTACCTTGGTCTCATCAGACCAGAGAATCTTATTTTTTCACCTTCTTGGATGCTAGTGGTACATCTGTATTGACAGTGGATCACACTGTCAGTGCGGCCTTGTCGGGAGGCATGCAGAATATGCGTGTGGGGTAGAACATGTGGGACCATCGGGGACCATTCGTCCATATACCTCACAAAGTGGAAGAAATACTTGGCACGGCCGTAGCTCCTTAGCGTGGCTTGAACTCCTTGCATTTCATCCAACCAGACAGATGGCGTCAATATAACACGTATGATGCCACCGTGGATGCAGAAGAGTTTTCTGATCCATCCTAGGTTTCTATGTGCACCTCCTGCAGTCACAGGTGGATCCAAAAACATTTGTCTTTAAGGCCTATGGTCCACTGTACTGGTGTCTTCTCAAGCCTCCATTGCTTTCCCATAGATGTAGCTTGCTGCTTCAATTTCAATGCGACGGAGGCTCAGACCAACGGATCCGGGACTCTGAGGGGCTGTGGAGACAGTCCTGCCAAAGCCCCATCTCCGTCAATGGTCGGCTCGTGCACTCAACGCACAACGCAGGGGTTTTAACGGACAGAGTCCTAGCCTTATACACCAGACACTTTAACACACCGCTAGCACTTCCTGTTCCTATATCCAGGATGCTGACCACACAGCCCATGAGTGCATATACATTACTGCTGAGTTGTATCTGTGTTTACAGTTTCTTGACCACCGCTATGAATCTTAACCATCCGTTGTCTGCTGCCTGCTCTGACCCTGCCTGACCCTGACTATGTTTTTGCCTAACCCAGCGGAGGGCAAACTTTTTGACTTGTGGGCCACCTTGGGTTTTTAAATGTGACATAGGGGCTGGACCAAGAGCCTACAAGGGGTCCTAAGTCCTCATAGCTAGGACAGGATATTTAAAAAAAAGAAAATATGTTCAAATAGAAGCTTTTGATAGAGAAGATTAAACATTCTATTGCAGCAATCTATGGCCTCTAGAAAAAAACAACCCAAACACTCATCCTCTAGGTGTTATCTTCACTTAGTGCAGGGAATGAGGGGAGCCAGAGCATCTTGACACCAAGGTGTCAAAGGGCTAAATTTAAAGGCTAAAGGGATAGTTTTTGTCCTCGGGCCTTAGTTTGCTCATGTCTGGCAGGATGCTTAAACAAAGATTACCTTCTGTTTATAACCAATGGCTCTGTGCCTAGTGAACACTCAGAGGTGGCTACAAACAGGCTCCATAAAGCCCCAATAGCTTAGGTAGCCCCCCATCACAGGAAGTGTATGGTGCACAAGAATGAATGCAGCCAGTGCAAAGACACACATGAAAGCTGTACAAGTTAATGGACAGGACTTTATATATATTTTCACGAATGTTCAATAAGCCATCTTGAGGGTGAAACGCGTTGGGGCCCTAAAGAAGGATTTTGTTGCTATGAGCTTGTCTGTTCACATTGAATTATACTTTATACTTTAGTGATATAGAAGTGCTGCTGAGTATTTGAAGTCGAAAGTAATAAGAATAGCAGTAGACCAGCTCAATGCATCTTCTTACCCCCAATGAGGCATTCCCAGCGGCACCAAACCGTTCAGGCTCCCCGAGCTTTATATTCAATTCTAGCAACATTTTATTGCAGTAAATAAAAGTTGCATCTCATTTACACAACAGATGTCCTGGAGCTGGAATGTATACGCCGGAACCTCAGACGTTTCATTCATTCCTCACATTTTAAATATCAGCGCTTTACTTGGTGGACTTTCAAACGATATTTTAATGCAACTCCAGAACCACAATGAAACCCCATTGAGAGGAAATATTCAATAATAATAAACTTGAATAACTGACCAGATCCTCAGGTGCAGCATTGTAAAGTGCCTGACCTTGCTATAGGAAAATCTGGCTCCATTATAGTTATGTGGACCTGCTCCCCCTTAGGGCTTGTTTCCACTGCGGCCTTTTCCTCTCTATGGAAGTTGGACCGCGTCCAACCCAGGGAAAAAGACGCAGACTACTACAACAGCTCCCATTAGAGTGAGTGGAACAATGTCCACTTGTGGGTCAACAAGAGACGCAAGTGCATGCGACACCTTGTTTTAATGGAAGGGTCCAGAGTTGTCCTTGTGGCAATGCTTAGTGTCACCGTCAATGCCAAGTGATGCGCCCATTTCTGTGTCTATTCAAATGAAGAGGGCGCCTTTTTTTTTTATGGAGCCTTGCAAACCGAAATCGGAAACTTGCTCCCAGTGCAAAATAGTGTTGAGCTCGAATATTCGAATCTCGAATTTATTTGGCAAATATCGGCTATTCGAGAATTTGCAAATTTCGCGAAAATGGCGGCGGATATTCGCAATCTTGAATATTTGCATAGGGAAGCTTATGGGCATGGATTGCGGATATATATTCGCAATGCGAAAATAGATAGCACATGTGACCATTCATTTTAAAGGTAATTACAAGACCACATGCGATTGCGAATATTCGCGAATATAGAATTGAATATTAGTTGAATTATTTGTGAAATATCGCAAATTTGAATATTGCCTATGCCGCTCATCACTAGTGCAAAAATTTAAAGTGCACACATAGTGTAAAACCACACCAAACTGCACTGGTGTCACAATTGTCCAGTTCCAAGGACTCGTTCCCCAAAAAGGGGTGACTATTGGGTCAGACAGCCGAAGCCATCTGACCCTCAAGTATCCCATTGCCCAGGTGACTTCAACCAGAGCCAGGTCTCCCAAGTACTAAGAGGGTACCGAACTTGGAGAGACTGCCGAGTTCTAAGCAGCCCCCCCCCCACACCACTTTCCGGGATTTAAGTTCCGAAGGACCAACACCTATACCGACGAACAAAGAAAAATGTGCAGTTGTGGGGGGGACAGACTACATAGAAAATAAATAAGTGCCCAGTGCATTACACATAAGGCAGGCCTAGCGGGGCCGGCTATAACAATTCCTCCGGTCAGGCCAAAGGGACACCCCTGGGAGGTAGGTTCTACAGTGGTGGTGTGTGGAAATTTTCTATAAAAGGTGGTCCCCCACCACTAATGCAGTATTAATGTGCCCTTAACTGGCGGGGAGCCTCCTACAGACAGCGGGCAAACAGTGAGCAATTCACTGTTCCACTCACGCCGACATTGCCCAATGAAAACATACCATTCCCCTTGAATTTTTGCTTGATTCCAGTGGAGTGTGGAAGAGAATTGGATAATAACATACAGTCTTATATATCACCAATGTATTCTTCAACAGAGATGGTCAATGCTGAAGTCTCACATTAGCATGCAAATGAATGCAGACTCAAACTAAGCCAATCAGGTACAACTGATCAGGTTGCTTTGTCTGATTGGCTTTCTCAGTCTGCATACAATTTACATGCAATTGTCAAAATTTTTTAATTTCATTGACTCTTCACTCACATCAAATCAAGAAAGTTGCTGTGATGGAAAGGACTTACTACCATGACCACAGTTACACGTAATATTGGCGGCATTTAAAGTAATCCACGGGGAGGATAAAGAGACATTTTGTCCCTCAAATACCAGATTCCCAAAAAACACACAGACATAGATTTTGAATGGCCTCAGCTGACCCTTTTTAACAACTTATAAAACAATTAAGATTTAATTGCAAACAATAATCAAAAAATATGATTAATGTCATTCCAAGAGAATTTTACTAAACAAAACAATTGTATAGTGACTATTGTCGCCAACCGCACCCCAACTGATAGCACCAGGTAAAGCCAAGAGAAAACAATGGAGCAGGTGTGCGCTTCAACCTTCTACTTCTTCAACTTTTCTGGAAGAACTCCTAGTATTCTCTAGCAAGTAGAGATGGTCAAATTTTGTTTCAAAAATTCGACCATTTCCACGACTTCGAGTTAATTGCAAAGCCCCTGAACATGGTATCAACACTAAACTTTCTGGAGATGTAGAGAATATGGGTATACTCCAAAAAAGAAAGTATGTCTATAACACAAATAGTTTTTGCACAAATGAGGTTCAAAGTCAAGTAAAAATTTCGAAAATCGGAATTTCGACTTCATTTTTTAACTTAATTTATGCAAAAACTACATGTGATAAAGCAAAACGTTTTTGTTTAAATGTTTCCCCTTCTCTACATCTCCAGCAATTGTGATGACGATACCTTGTTCAGGGGCTTTGCAATCAGCTCACAAAGTTAGCAAGTCGAAAAATTCGACCATCTCTACTAGCAAGGGCTTACCCTGTGGCTTCTAACGGACACATGACCCTTTTCTCCAATTAGGTAAGCCCCCACCCATCTTTACCCTTTTCTTTAACTCCATTCAAACAAATATCTGGTGTCCCGTCCGTCAAAGTAAGCCTCCCATCGAAATGAGCCTCCCCTGGCTGCTGGATCTACTTTATACAATGACTTTCCTCCACCAGGGGGAGGAGTTTACTCCTCTACATATGGTGCAATACATAGCCGTC
The DNA here is from genome assembly GCA_036250615.1 of Ptychadena robeensis. Lineage (NCBI taxonomy): Eukaryota > Metazoa > Chordata > Amphibia > Anura > Ptychadenidae > Ptychadena > Ptychadena robeensis. Next base: position 8,650,624 of record CM070038.1, on the reverse strand, counting down.
CCCGTCGAGATGAGCCTCCTCCCTCTTAGTGTCACTGACAGTTCATTCTGCTATGGACAGGGGACCAGCACCGGTTATGACCAGGTATGGGCCCAACGCTCCAGAGCCATCCATTTGCAGAGCTAGTTGATTCGTCAGGTGAGTTGTTACGCACTCCTTAGCAGGTGCCCACCGTCCTGCTGAAGTCAACTAAATTTAAAAAATATAAAGTTCATTCTGTCCTCCACCCTCAGCTGTGGCACCTCCACTATAACAGAGGAAGTATATAGACATAGGTGGGTCCAGTCGGCAGAAAGTTGCTACCCTGTGACGGCTCTTCATGGAGTTTTTCATTGTAAAATATAAGTTTGCAGAGACAAGTGTAATTTAAAACCTCTGCGATACATAGTGACTTGTACATAAGATACTAGATAAATTGCTTTCATAACACTTGACACAACCATCAAAAATCTCCCCTCTGAAGGAAAGAGCCGTATTCCAGCAAGGAACAGCTTTTTCCTTTGCATAAAGATCTCATTCCTTTACCTCCGGTGCCAGAAATCTAAACAGGGGGATTATTTATACGTCTTCCGAGTACCTAATAAAGATGTAAATCATGTGTGAAAAACACAGTGAGCAAAAAAAAAAAGAGAAAGAGAACGAAAAATCTGAGGCGCCGCGCGGCATCTCAGTGCTGATGTTAACGCTGTATGTGCTGTATAGGATGGCGTGTTAGATGTAGAGATGGTCAATTTTTTTTTCAAAAATTCGACCATTTCCAAGATTTCGAGTTAATTGCAAAGCCCCTGAACATGGTATCAATACTAAACTTTCTGAAGATGCACAAAAGGGTTGGGGGTATACTCCAAAAAAGAAAGTATGTCTCTAACACCAATAGTTTTTGCACAAATAAGGTTCAAAGTCAAGTCAAAATTTCGAAAATCGGAATTTCGACTTTATTTTTTAACTTAATTTATGCAAAAACTACATGTGCTACAGCAAAACCTTTTTTTTTTTTATGTTCCCACAACCCTTCTCTACATCTCCAGCAATTGTGATGATGATACCTTGTTCAGGGGCTTTGCAATCAGCTCACAAAGTTAGCAAGTCGAAAAATTCGACCATCTCTAGTTAGATGGCGGCCCGGGAATAGATTGCCATACATCCCCTAATATGTTCTGAATTTAGACCCCGTGTGATGTTATTTCTCAATATTTCATATTAGTGAAGGTAATTAATCTAACAATTATTTCACAGCTGATTACAAACTGCAATTAGCAGAGCGCGCGGCTTCCATGCGTCGTTTTCACTGCTGTAAAGCTGTCAATAAACATGGATGCACATGACTCCTGCGGATCAATGTGAACCCTGTACCTATATTTCAGATACGTTCAGTCATTGTTATGTTAGTGGCAGCTTAGTAGAGATGGTCACAAAGTGTTCATGAAATTTTGAAAAGGTAACTTTGGGAGTTTATTAAGCCCCTGAATGTAATATTTTTAAACATAAGGAAATCAGCAAGATGACAAAAGGATATGCTTAACCTCCTGGGTGCTACGGCTAAAGCCAGTACGGGCGCAGTTTGATCGTGAATTAACTGCGGCAGTGCCGGGTTCAGGTGCAACCGCCGGCTCTCCGAGTGTCTGCAGCATTTCTACAGAGCTGCAGACACACAGAGCCTTTCCGGCTCTTGTCTTCCGTGTCATCGGTGAAAGGGGGCGGCGCCATAGACCTCCATGTTAATGGAGGGGGCGTAGCTTTTATCCCTACACATCTAATTGACACCGGCGGTGTGTAGAGGGCTGGGGGGAGAGCCGGTGTTCTGAGATATTTTCCAAGCTGAAATATTTTCCTATTCTTACAACTGCGCATGTGCAGATAGCCCGAATTTTGGTGT
>CM070038.1:8633022-8646795 GCA_036250615.1 Ptychadena robeensis | reverse complement strand
GGCAGCCCATTGTGTATGTTGACATGATGCACGGATATTATGGTAAGTATGATAGGAATTTTCCGTTTTTAGGAACTTTAGAAGAAACATTTAGATTGTGAGATCAGAGTACTTCACTTAGGAAAGACTTTGTTTAGGTCAGATTCAACATCAAACACCATGGTGCTTCTCAGGGAAGACGGAAATATTTTTTCGACCATAAGACGCACCCTGTTTTGAGAGCAGGAAAAAAAAAAAAGGGAAATGTTCTCAGGTGGAAAAAAATATCATGCAGTACCCAATTTCATCCACAACAATGGTTTCACTAGAGAGCACACTTCCGACAGAAGGGGGGGGGGGGGGGGGGGGGGGGGGGGGGGGAGGATCCTTCACTCTCCTATCCCTTCAGCTGTGAACTAGTGATGAGCGACTAGGCAATATTCGAATTCGCGTAATTTCGCGAATATCTGCCATAATATTCGATTCCATATTCGTAATCTCGAATATCCGCACTTACGACATGAATTGCGATCTAAACATCGCAATTGCGACCCAATATGCGCAATGCATGCAAATCAATGGAGAATGGTGGAATCCGAAATCGCGATTATCCGAGAAAGCGCAATGCGACCAAATATGCGCAATGCATGCAAGTCAATGGAGCTTGGATATTCGACTGGGAGAATATCCGTCATTTCCGTTTTAAAAAATCGCATTGTGATTATATAATCGGGATCCCATTTATTGAACTGGATCGCGATTATAAAAGCGCAATAAATCGCGAAAAATCGCGATCGCGTCAGATATCCGATTATATATTCGAGAATATTCGCGAAATGGCGAAATAGCGATATTCGAGCTAAATATTCGAAAATCGAATATTCGAGCTCAACACTACTGTGAACTGCACGGAGATCGGAGATCTTAGCTGACAGGGATAGATGTGTGTCTCTCTGCTGTACTGCTTCTATCAGCAGCGCTCTGCTGATGGAAGCAGTACAGTGCAGATGAGAGATGTGGCTGTGGTCGCATTTCATTTGGCAGCTTGCGAGCGTCCGTGGAGGTTGCGCATAAGACGCCGGCACTATTTCCCCCCGATTTTTGGTCCAAAAATATGGTAATACAAAATGCACTGATCAAAAAAATTTATGATTGAATGAAATATTCATATTAAATACTTTGTTCTTTACATAGATGAATGTGCTGACAACAAAATCGCACAAAAATGATCAATAGAAATCACATGTATCCCCCATGGAGGTCTGGATTTGGAGTCACACAAAAAATTCAAGTGAAAAAAAAAACACTCCAGGCTGATCTAACTTTGATGTAATGGCCTTACATCTAGTCACAATGAGGCTCAGTAGTGTGTGTGGCCTCCACGTGTCTATATGGCCTCCCAACAACACCTGGGCATGCTCCTGATGAGGTGTCGTATGGTCTCCTGAGGGATCTCCACCCACACCTGGACTAAAGCAAAGAAGGGTTTTTTCTACCCCTGAGGAACATCCAGTAGCATATTTTGGTCCTTCTTTCAGCCAGGTTTCGTATCCCTTGCTGCACTCCTCCATGAATTTTTGTGATGATACCATTTTAAAAATACAGGAAGTGACCTCAATGAAGACACACTTTTTCACCCCAAAAATCAATGTCTTATGGTCCGAATGCGAGACGGCTCACCGCCAGCTCTCCATCTGACAGGTAGCTGTCAGATGTGAGATCCACCCATGGCTGGATCTCCCATCTGAACTGTATAATTGCTTATGCCAACAGAGCCCATAGCCCTGCTGGCATAAGCAATGAAGAGAGGGATAGATGAACTGCCATCTCTCTCTCTGTGTCCGTGGGAACTGCAATCACTGCAGCTCCCACGGACACAGGAACAGCCAGAGAGGAGAGGGAGAGCAAAGGACTGGGCAGCCTCCTCCCCCCCCCCTCCTTCTGATCAGCGAAGAGGTGACGTGATGTGCTGTGTGAGTGTACTGCTGCTAGTGACCTCTACTGGTCTAATTTTATATTGCATTCATTTAATCAATTCATTTAAAATCACTTTTATATATCAAATATTTTTTTGCTGGTTTTCCTGCTTTAAAAACTGGGTGTGTCTTATAGTGGGGTGTGTCTTATAGTGGGGTGTGTCTTATAGTCCAAAAAATACTGTACTTCTTTCTTCTTTCAGCGAGGGAATTATGAAGATTTCTTATTTGTGGGACCCGTTTTTGTCAGGTCTCCTTGGCTGTTGTTCTGTTATATGTCCCTTGTTTGCCTATTATATTTTCTTTTTTTTTTAAATGTTGTTACTTTGGTTGTCCAGGTCATTGTTTTAGTCAATTTAAATCCCAAGATGTTATTACACCATTTCTGTACCACACAACCAAGGCACACAACCCTGTTTACACAGCAATGTGTATGTGAACAAGAGGAATAAAAGTTGACAGACTTTGTTCTTTTCAGTGATTTCCCAAACTTCACTTATTCTTGGTTTCCTGTCACCACCGTCACCTCTTTTCTGTATTATCTGCCAATCTGAGTTTTTTTTTTTTTTTGGCTGTCAGCATTCTTAGGCTTCAAATACTTTGTAATCAAAAGTGTGCAGATGAGTGTTCGCAAGAAATATCTCAGAGGTAAGAATTGTGAAATGAGAAAAACAAAGATTTAAGCCAAGGACTACCCATAGCATCGTCAATTAATATACAGCATTCTTTTCGGACTATAAGACGCACCCAGAATAAAAAAAATATTTGAAGTGTTGGAATCAATTGGGGGAAAAAATCCCCCTGCAGTACCAATTTCAGCCACAAGATGTCCCCAATGAACACTTGCCGTCAATGTACAGATAACATCACTGGCTTCATTCACATATCAATAGAGATGGTAAAATTTTTCGACTTGCTAATTAGTGTTGAGCTCGAATATTCGATTTTCGAATATTTATATCGAATATCGCTATTTTGCCATTTTGCGAATATTCTCGAATATATCATCGGATATCTGACGCGATCGCGATATTGATAATCGCACTTTTATAATCGCAATCCATTGCAATGAATGGGATCGCGATTATATAATCGCAATGGCATTTTTAAAAACGGAAATGACAGATATTGTCCCAGTCGAATATCCGAGCTCCGTTGACTTGCATGCATTGCGCATATTGGGTCGCAATTGCGATTGTTAGATCGCAATTCATGTCGTAAGTGCGTATATTCGAGATTACGAATATGGAATTGAATATTATGGCGGATAATCGCGAAATTACGCGAACTCGAATATTGCCTAGTCGCTCATCACTATTGCTAATTTGTGAGCTGATTGCAAAGCCCCTGAGCATGGTATCATCACCAAAATTGCTGGAGATGTAGAGAAGGGTTGTGGGTACATTTAAGAAAAAAAATTTTGCTCTACCACATGCAGTTTTGCCTTAAATTAAGTTAAAAAATAAAGTCGAAATTTCGATTTTCGAAATTTTGACTTGACTTTGAACTTCATTTGTGCAAAAACTATTTGTGCTAGAGATATACTTTCTTTTTTGTTATAAATAGTCGAAATGGTCAAATTTCTGAAAAAAATTCGACCATCTCTAGTGAGCTGATTGCAAAGCCCCTGAACATGGTATCGTCACCAAAATTGCAGGAAGTGTAGAGAAGGGTTGTGGAAAAATGCAAAGAGCAAAGTTTTGCTCTAGAAGCATGTCGTTTTTGCATGAATTAAGTTCAAATTCAAAGTTTGACTTCAGCCATATTTTTTTGTGTAGTGTACCCCCAACCCTTCTCTAACTTCATTTGTGGGGGTGGATGGGGGCCCTGCTTGCTGCAGATCTCTCCCCTCTATAGCTATGTTCCCACATAGGCGATTAGCCATAGGACCGACGCATTTTTTTTTCCAATAAACAAGATTTTTAATCGCGTGCCACGATCGCAGCTAATCGCCTCCATCTATTGGACTGGGCCCACTTCAACTAATGGGCCGTGATCAGCCATGGCCCGCAATCTGAAATGCGGGTCACCCCTGACCATGGCCATAGACCTGAATGGGCACATTTAAAATCGTGTGTCATTTCAACCACGCACATTCACTCTCTATGGGCACGATCAGGCAGGGAAGGGCAAGATGTCCTGCCCCACTTCCTGGCTGCAATCTCACAGCTGCAATTCTAATCGGGAGCTAGCGGGAGACCTCTGGTTGCTAGCGCTCCCACATCTCTGCGCTCAAGTGGGAACAAACTATATGGCTATCAGCAGGGCCGGGACAAGGTCCACCAACAACAGAGGCTGAGCTGCCCAAGTGCACCCCCCCCCCCCCCGAAATGATAGAAATAGATATAAATAAAGTGCAAAATAACAATTAATTTTACCCAACACAGACTGAAGTGGCTTGTTCACTTGTATGCACATCACATGGCACCACTAGACTGTAGACTGGTCAGACTTACTGCCTTGGAACCGATCTCTAATTATGAGAACTGTGGTTCACCATCTTTTGCATAAAAACAGGCAAAGGCTGTTCACTTCCATATGGTTTTTAAAAAATGAATACAACAGATTTCACTTAGATTAATTGTGGGATTTTAAGGGATCAGTTTAGCAGCATATGTTACCTCCTGCTTTCCGCTCCTCTACCCACGCGTACCAGCCCGGTATTTTTTGAAGCAGGAAGTAGAGGAGAGGTGAGAGCCGCCTTCCGTGCTGCTGATTGGTTGACACAGGCGCCAATCAGTCCAGCCGGAGGCTGCAGAAGGAACGTCCCGCGCGAAGAAGCGCATTAATGGGATTGGTGAGCAGAGGGGAAATATGCTGATGGGCACGAACGAGCCGCAACTCGCAAGCAGGTTGACTTGAACGTGACATGGGCGGGTGTGTGCAGTGAAAGTTATCCCCAGTTGAAGCAAAAATCGCCCAAATCGCTAGAAACGGCCCTGAAACACATCCCAATGTGGTTGTTAATGACGCTCCTGACCTTACCAACAAGATGCCGCCGCCGCCCACCTCCCCTCCAGCCAGATCAGACCATAAGACACACCTTCATTTTGGGAGAAAAAAAGTGCGTCTTATGGTCCCAGAAATACGGTATATGATAAAAATGTATATTTTAATTAGAGGTATTCTATAAACTCATCCAAAAGCTGAAGACCACAAACAATAATGTATCCTCACTCTCCTGTGCACCGCTACTGACATAATGACATCATGTTGGATGTGATGACTCTATCACCGTGAAATTAGTTTTGTAATGAAGTTTTTGCATAGACCGTGAATTTTACAGCCAACAGTGGACGTATTGCTATTATAGTGACATTTCTGCTGTGCAGCCTTGGCCCTTAGAGAGCCAGATCTGAGACTTTCCCTCGGCCTGCCCACTGGAATCGTCCCGTTTATTAGACTGATTACAAATACTGCGTTATGTGTATTAATGTATAGTGAGACCTGTACAATAGAGATTGTCAATTTAAAAAAAAAAATCGACCATTTCGAGTTTGAGATCCCTGTTTGATCAGCATTGCATTAGAGTTTGAATCCCAAACAAACATGCACGGTGACCGATTGTTCGGGAATCAAACCAAGAAATCGCATTTCTCTCCTCTTCTCTGGAGGATGTGCAGACAGCGCCGGTGCTATGGGTGGGCAATGGGGGGCAAGCTCCACCCAATCAGGTCGGCGTGGCTGCTCGATTGGGGTCCCCTTCTCACACTAAATTACTTATGAGATGTAGGAGTGCCCCCCACAACTGCCTGCCTGTGTCTGCCCATCCCCGCTGGTGCCCTAGTACCAACCCTTAGTGCGGTTCGGTGCACCTACCCCCCAGCATCTGTATCCATTTTTTGTTTCCCGTAAGTCACCATTGAATTCCATTTTCACCTTATCACTGACTGTTGTCAGTGTGTCCTGCCTGTCCTGGTCGCCCCCTCCCCTGTCCTGATCCCTGACAGGAGATCTCGAATTTTCGAATTGACTTTGAATTTATTTTATTTAGAATATTTAGAGAATAATTATCTAATTTGAATATTGCCTAAGCACTTAAAGCGGACCTGCCATTTGTTAGGTCACTCTGCAGTATTGGCTGCATCTCAGCTGATACCGCAGAGATCCCTGAAAAAAAAAAAAAGATTTTTGACAGCAGGAGGGGTGTCTTTTTGAGACAGCCCCTCCCACTGTGTTACATCTCGCCTAGGCAGGACGTATCAAGCTGCAGGGAATTCAAGGTTACTGGGAATTCTCTCCCATAAGCCCCTGTGTCTGAGTCTCATAGAAGTGACGTCAGCATCACGTCTGTGAGACTTTGTGAAGAGGGGAGAGAGAGGCCTCTCTTCACACAGCTAGATGGTTGCAGCCGAGTGCACCCCCCCCCTTCTCCCCCACACGGAGATGCAGAGGAGTCTCTGCCTGTGTAGGAGTGTGGGGGAGAGGGGAGGCAGGTTGTTGTTAGCTGCTGCCAGGAGAAGATAGGAAGTGGCTTCTCTGCCCTTATTCAACATGCTGCCACCATCAGATAAAACACAAAGTAAGTACATTTTATTTGTTTTTGTGCAACAGATTTCCAGGATCTGAACTGCTGACAGGTAAGTAATGTGTCTGTTTTATGTATGTGTGGTTTTTTTTTTGTTTGTTTTAGTTTAAAACCGCTTTAGAACTCAAAAGGCCCAAACTGAATGAAAATAAGATCTGTGCAAAAAATACTCGGAACTGCGAAATGTTAGCCGGTAAAATCAGCTTTCAAGCTTTTCTTTCTCTTCCAGAAACACTAGTTCTAGTAACTAGCTATCATCCTCTACCAGGCGGGCGTAAGAAATAGAGACATTCAGACAGAGCGGTAGGAAGGGTAACGGAATAGTGTAATAGATTGTGCCATATTGTGAATGTCAGACACATTACGATGTATAACCTTTACTGGGATACACAGAAACCAAGGCGAGCGGGTGGCTGGGAGCCCAGGCATAAATTGAAGCCGAGCTTCAGAAAATCAAGGGAAAGCGAGCGTGCCCGGAGACTAAATAAAAGAGGAAAAAAAAGGAGATAAAAGATCTATGATTAAAAGGACGAGAGCCTATGAAGTGGGATAAATAATGTTTTAACAATGTTCGGTGCCTATCACCCCAGCCTGGCGCGTTTTCACCTGCACAATGTATTCCTCGCTCTCTGAGTTAAAATGGTGAAGATATCAACCTCCCGCTGCTGCGGTCAGAGGAATTCGCGCGGATTCGTCTGCTGCCTGATTACTGCGCCAGATCCCCCTAGGTGCAGTCTCATTGACTGTCCTAATGACAAGCAGAACAGTGGAGTGTTTCTCAATGCCTTGATTCCTCTCTGGATTTTCCCTTTTCTCTCTTTCTGCTCCCTCCTCCTGCTATAGAGAGATATGTCTATCCGGGGGCCACCTGGGTGGAAATGGATGCGGTTATTATGGCACCACTGGGCAGCTGTTGCAGAACCTCTTGTAGGATACAGCTGCCAGTCAAAATGTCTGTAGCCCAGGGAGGGGGTCCCTCGCTCTCTCTATCTTTTTTCCTCCATCTGCAGTTACTGGCTTGGGATTTCACATTATTAGAGGTGCACGAGTCCCTAGTCAAGGTCATGGACTATCAATCTGATGGATTTATAAATCTGTCAATATATGCAAAGAGCTTGGATGCCGCCAGATTGTGGGATTGAGTTTTTAACTGTTTGCTTTGAAGTCCTGAACGGTATTAGCTACCAACCTCAAGAAAGTAAGAGACGGACATACAGATATGCTGGATTTAAACGTTATTAACCCCCTGGCTGTCCCAATATTTCTATAAAGCCTTTACTATTGGCACTAAAATCTAATAGGAACAAGGATACGAGGCGCACAACCGAGTGCGACAAAGTAAAGTATCGTAAATGTTAAAATAAAACAAAAGACAAAATACCCTCATTAACCTCATAGTAGAAAGCTTACCCTACTCCAGTGATCACAAATTTGATCCTGGTGGCAGACTAGTGATAGGGTTTTCAGCCACTGGGAGAGTCAGCAATCTTATAAAAGGGTCTTTATTGATGATTGGACCTATACAAAAAATATAGTAAAAACCATGAATACATATCAATAGTTTGAATACATCATAGTAGTTAGTGTTTGCACATCATATAGTTGATCCAGATGGTCGCGTTTCGCCCCTAAAGCTGGGGTCTCATCAGGGAGAGTGGATCACTATAAAATAGCTACAAATCTGTGTACAGACAAAGTATTCAAATGATATGGGAGTTACACCAAACAAGTCAACGGAGTAATAGTGCGTCACCAGCATAGTCAACCAGCCCACTGCTCCGCTAGTCCCCCAGGCTTACTGATACCAGAAGCCCTGGGGTTGATGGAGCCCCACGCTGGGTTATATAAGGCTGGGACTGCGTTAGACGCTCATCCAACTGCGGTGGATTTAGATGGAAACACCCAGCGGAGTACCAGCAAACAGCCTAAATCTGACAAGTAGAAGGGCACCAGTTGTATGTATGATGTGGTTAGTATCACAAGCCTCCTTACCTCAGACTGTCTGTCAACTTACCAAGCTTAGGTGCACGTTGTGGCCGCGGTCCAGCATGGTGTCTCCAACTCCATGGACCCTTTCTTAAGCTTGTTGACTTTGCCAGTGCCTAAAAACCCTATCACTAGTCTGACTCCAGGATCAAATTTGTGATCACTGGAGTAGGGTAAGTTTTCTATTATGAACCAATTTAAGGGGGGGCACTATATCTTTGATACCCAATGTTGGAAGCACTACCCGTTAAATAAAGATATTCACCGACATTAACCTCCCTGGCGTTTTGGGGAAAGAAATGGAGCCATACGGGAGATCGTGCTTCACCGCCCTCCCCTCTACACATTGCTGTTGCATCAAGGCGCCAGCGATGTGTGCTTGGAAAAACAACGCCCTCTTCATTAACATGGAGGTCTATGGTGCCGCTTCTCCAGCATCACCGATGACACCAAAGACACAGGGCCTGAAAAGATCAACGAGCCACAGAGAACAGACACTTATGTGTCACTCCTATGGTGTGGTGTACTTTTACTTTTCTAGCCGATTAAATTGGAAGAGATCTAAAAGGAAAAGAACAGTCTCAGTGACACTAGCAGACTGGTTAAAATAAATGCTCAGCTAAATGTAAGTGCTTTTTAAATTATGAATTATTCTGTATGATCTGGTATGGGAGAGACAAAATTGAAAAATTCATCAATCAAGTTTAGAATAGTCCGGGCGTAGAAAAATCTTTTCTTGGAAATAATTTGATGTTGGTATCTATACTAGAGATGGTCGAATTTTTCGACTTGCAAACTTTGTGAGCTTATTGCAAAGCCCCTGAAAATGGTATCATCACCAAACTTGCTGGAGATGTAGAGATGGGTTGAAGGAACATTTGAAAAAAAAAGTTTTGCTCTAGCACATGAAGTTTTTGCATAAATTAAGTTCGAAGTTAAAGTCGAAATTCCTATTTCCGAATTTTTTACTTGACTTTGAACTTAATTTGTGAAAAAACTATTTGTGTTAGAGACATACTTTCTTTTTTGGAGTATACCCCCAACTCTTCTTTACATCTCCAGCAAGTTTGGTGATGATACCATGCTCAGGGGCTTTGCAATTAAGTCGAAACCGGCGAAATGGTCGAATTTTTTTTAAAAAATTCGACCATCTCTAATCTATACCAAGAAGTAGGCAAATTTAACATTCAGTTTCTCCCTATGTGGCAGGGGACAGGGGGCGGGGACAGGGAGCACTCCTGTCCCGGACACAACCCTAAAGGGGCCCTGTGTTCCCCATCCTGCGCGCTGGATGACAGCAGCCTCCGCACATCTAAGTACTAGCCAGAGAGGGGAGAGACCTGCAGCATCCATCTCCTCCTCCATGTCTGTGAAAGTAGCTGGTGACGGTGACGTGATCTGCAAAGGTGCAGATAGCTAGTGGCTGAAGTTGATATTGCATATTAAGTTGAGATTAAAGTTCAATAAAATATCTGTACAAACAATTTCACTTTATCATGTAGGCTCTACTGTAAAAGTTTTTATTGTTACATGTATACAATTTATGTCACTTGGAAAACCACAGGGAAACATGAATAACTATGAAATGTTGTAGTTAAGGGAGTGACACTGGGAATGTAAATAAAAAAAAGATTGGACTTCTAAGGGTGTTGGAGATCTAGGGATTAAAGGTCAGAGTAGGCATATGTAAGAGTAGAGACAAGAGAAAAGCAAGGAGTTCCATCTGCAGATCAGCAGATTCTATCATGCAGGAACCCTCATACCAGGGCGGTGTTTGCTAGTGATAAAGGGCCCTGAAAAATGACCTAGTATGGGCTATCGAAATTTCTGATGGCGGCCCTGTGTGGCAGACCCTTCCATAAGGTCCCCATACATGGGTCGATTTCTTCCTGATCGACTATTGTATCGATAGTTCACAGTAGTGATGGCCGAACTTCGGCCGTGTCCATCCGCGAACGGGCGGAGCGGACTTTTAAAAAAGTCCGCCGTCCGCCCGTTCGTGGACAGATTCAAATTCCCCGCCTCTAGACGTCACATCCGGCACCTGGAACGCATAGTTCCTGGTTGTGCTGACCGGATGTGATGTCACTGACGTCACATCCGGGTTTGCGAGTCGGTTTTTCACTGAAAGACCGGGTTCTCTACCCGGTCTTCAGTGAAATATTCTTCCTGGGGCGGGATCCTGCGGAAGGCTCCTTCTCGCCGGCGAACGGGGCGGGTCGAACACCCGTACTGTCCGCCAGCGAGAAGGAGGGCGAACATGCTTGTTCGCGGCCAAACTGTCTACCTTGCGGGCAGTTCGGCCATCACTAGTTCACAGTGACCAAAAATGGACGATTGATCGGTGATTAATCAATTAACACCCCACCTTGAAAAATTTATTTTTGGACGATCCAACTTTCCCAGATTGATTTCTAGAATGTTCTGGATCACAAATGATGTCATTGTCATACTAAAAATGTCATGAGTGGATCGATGACCACCACCAACGTACTTTGAAGGCGAACAATCAATCCCAAAAAAACGACATGTCGGATTCCTGTATGATCAATTCTCCCATCGAATTCAACAACATTTTGATCGATCGTTCAAGGTGGACAGTGAGCGATCCTTTATCCATCGATCGACATGCACACGCGTGGCGATCGACCGAGCAAAAATCGAATGAGAAATCGACCCTTGAGAGAAACCAGGGTTGGCGTGGTCATCTCATGATTATGGTCAGGGGAGCACATAACTTTATGAAAGTGAGCTCCTCAGATGATTACCAGGAGATGGTGTTTGGTACTCACCCCATATGTAGGGTGGTCTTCCTCACTGTCTCCCTCACTGTCCTCTGTGTCAGCTTCTTGCATGGTAGACTCTGCTGCAGATGGACCTCCCTGTTCCTGATTGATCCTCCGATTAGCTGTCTCCATCCACAGGTCACCAGCTGGCTTTGGGTCACATGTAACTCTCACAGTACAACACAGTTTGAACCCCCAGATCTCATACCTCAGTAGTGTGACCCTGACATTTTCTGGGTTAGTAACTAACCCCTGAGACTACCTGCAGTCCAAATGTCACCCTTTCATAGTCACATTCCAACTGCCACACAGTGCTTTTCTCTTGTCAGCTTTTACCCTTACATGTGTCTACTCTGACTTTCATCCCCCAGATCTCCAACACCCTTAGAAGTTCAATCTTTTTTTTGTTTTGTAATTTACATTCCCAATGTCACCCCCCTAACTGCATCCTTTCATAGTTATTCATGTTTCCCTGCAGTTATCCAAGTGACATAAATTGTATACATGTAACATTTAGCTGCGGCCGCCCAGACACGGAGCGCCTCCAAGTTGTTAGTACATATGAGCTGTGTAACAATAATGCCGGTACGCAGAGAGAGGTTTTGGCCCCTTTTGAGCACCAGAGGACCACTTATGTGCACCCCTGATTATCCTGAGAAAGCCTCTTTGACCCCCCTACTAGACATATAAACCACATTGGACTTCCACTTTAAATGAACAACATACCCCTGTTTACCCAAATATAAGACACTGTCTTATATGAATTTTAGGTGCGAAAACTGCACTTGGGCTTATTTCTGGTTTTAGAAGAGGTGACAAAACGCCTCCTGCCATGTCTTTTCTAAATATTAGAAGCACAGGGGGGGATAGCAGCTAGGTCTTTCGGGGTAGGTCTTATTTTCGGAAGAGGTCTTATATCAGGGGAAACAGGGTAAGTGTGTTCCAAACATTTCGCAATATAATTTCATTATATTTAAAGTATTGACACCCTTTACATCTCCAAACCCCAGCTACACAATGTGATCTTCCTGTTTTCCTTCCACGCATCACTCTTCTTACGTGAGACCTATTTTAAATCCATCTTCCAACACTCATCGCTTCCATTATTACCCGCCCCACCTACCACCTTCCTTTATTTTTACCTCTCGAGTATTATTATAGCTCCCCTTCCCACGTCTCTTTATCTCCCGCTCTTCTTGCTCGTGTGACACCGCGTGCCGGTTCCCCCCGCCGCCTGCGATGGAATTACGGATTAGGAGGCTTTGAATGTGAAATTATCTTGAACAGTGCGTTATAAACCACATTATTACACACATGAACAACTTTCCTGCTGGACCGTTAAAAGGTTTTAAAGGGAAAAAAAAGACAGGCGCAATGCATCTTCGAAAGAGTTCCATTGGGGGAATGACCCACTTTGCCATTTTCTCTGAATTAATGGAATATTTACGTTGGAAATAGCTTGTTACCGCATTAGGCGAGCGCGCCCGCTTTCTGCCTTCAGATTTGTATACGCCGCAAATTGTTCTCAACACAAAGAGAAGTTGTCAAGGCTCGGGAGCCAGGGGTTTACAGGATGATTGGAGCTGAACTGCATAACCTTCCTACATACATGAGAATGAATTCATCCTGCACACACGTATGTACAGTGACTTACACACTACATTCATATATAAATGGTCTCCCGCTATTTCTTCCTTCTGGTGCTCTCTAGTGATGATCGCGAATATTCAGATTCCGAATATTAATCGCGAATATCGGCAATTCGGAAATTTGCGAAGATGGTGAATATATTGCCGAATATTCGCAATTCCGGATATTCGGTATTTTTTATCCATTACACACGCCTCTCAATGCAAGTGGACGAATGGGAAGGCTGCAACAAGAGCTAAGCAACACTATCAACAGTTTTTTAAATGAATATTGGGGTGATGCGAATATTGCGAAAATCTTCACTTTTAAAATTCACATAAAAATTCGCGCCATGTTAAACATATATTGCGAGCGCGAAATTCACAATGAAAACTGCCGATATTCGCAATAACAAAAAAAAAACCTGAATATTGCCGAATGCGAATATTTTCCGAATGTTTTCCATAACATTCGCGGCATGCCGTGAATACGAATGTTGCCTATGCCGCTCATCACTATTGCTCTCTATGTATTCAGTCAAAGTAAATGCTCTACCAGAATGATTACTTAAACCAGTGGTTCCCAAACTGGGGGGCGTGGACGTACTCCAGGTAGAGATGGTCAGATTTTTTTTCAAAAATTCGACCATTTCGATGATTTTGAGTTTATTGCAAAGCCCCTGAACATGGTATCATCACCAAACTTGCTGGAGATGTAGAGAAGGGGGTATACTTTAAAAAAGAAAGTATGTCTCTACCACAAATAGTTTTTGCATAAATTAGGTTCAAAGTGAAGTCAAAATTTCGAAAATCGGAATTTTGACTTTGTTTTTGAACTTAATTTATGCAAATACTACATGTGCTAGAGCAAAACTTTTTTTTTCAAATGT